>APFE030696994.1:14328-35717 GCA_000404065.3 Pinus taeda | reverse complement strand
CTTAGTATGCCTAGCATAGTAGTTTTCTTTGTTTACATGTATTTCCATGATTTGGCAGACATTTATGTTGCACTGGTTGTGAGTTGTTAATAGTTTCGGATGTGGATTAGGATTAAATAGCTCTTCGAGGAAATGTAATGGTATGCTGGATTTCCAGTTGATCAATTTGCTAGCTTTTCTAGATGTACTTATCATACAACGGACAAAGTGAAGAGAGGCTCTGTAACTAGGAGAAGCTACATTAGCTTCAGACCTTTTTTGTTGTGGCCTGCCCTGTTTATACTTACCCTGTTGCACTGTATGCTTGTAGATATGCAAGTTAATAACTGAGAATACTTTGAAATTGGTTTCAAAGTACGAGTTTAATGAATGTCATGTTCTAAAGCTTATTGTGTCCATTCTATTTAGAGATATCTCAAGCTAAGGATGTATCGACACTTTAGCCTTTAGGTGAAGGCTTATCATCCAAAGATCATATTGTACCTACACTTTCTTTGTATCATAAATATGCGGTTTCACTAAGATCAATAATTTTCATAATGGAGCAATGCCAACGGCTTTGGGACTTTATAACCTGAATTTTAGTAATTACCTTTGCTGATTTGATATGTCGGGTCTTAGGCCATCCAAACCAACTTACAATTTTAGTTATAACTTTACAATTTTCCTTGGAATGTAAATGAATGGAATGTCAACTAAAGTAGGAGGCTTACGAGATTGTACTAAAGTTTTCTTTGTTGCTTCCTTAAAGACTATATGTTATATAAGAATCACAAATTGACAGAATGAGTTCATCCAGACCAGGAGGCTTGCAATACTGCATTGAACTTTTATGCTTGCGTCATTTTAGACAATATATGTCATATAAGCATCACAAATTAATAGAATGAACTACTGGTAATGGAGTTGAATTAGACATGCGGGTTATATTTACTCTGATATAATAAACTTCTTGTGTACTGGTGTTTAGATATGATTTGATGTGCTATTAGTGTAATAGTGGTTATTGTCATTGTAAGTAAGGTGATTATACCAGCAAATTTTTTATTAACTTGGCAGCAAGTGTGGCCTCCCCTTGTATGGGAATAATTGCTGACTATCACCATTGAGAACAACCCACGGCTATATCATCAATTATTCTTAATACATACATATTTTTCTTGTAATTTTGCCCAGCCTACCATAGAATTTATGTGCATGTTGAAGGTGGCTGCTTATTTCAAGTTGGGGAACATGGCTTAAAATTATGAGTTCCAAACTTAAATCCTATTTCAATGAGCTGGCTACACATCTAATTTGTTGAACTTCAACCTTGGGAACTAAGACGGATGTTGACTCTTTTTGTTGTGTCATTTGTTTCTTCTTTCTAAATGATGATGTGCTCAACCACATACTAGCACTTACAGTAATATATTCATCTAAATTTGTATACTCAACTATTCAACAAGTTACAAGTAACAAAACTCAGCTAATGTTTTCTATAACTAAAGCCTGGAAAGTAAACTTCACATGTTAGTATACCCAACTATTCAACAGTTAACAAGTAACAAAACTCAACTACTGTTTTCTATATCTAAAGCCTGTAAAGTAAACTTCACACGTCTTGTCATAAGCTATAATATTTTAGCTTTAGCAGACCATATAGGGAATTAGTAAAACCACAACAGACTTTAAGAAACCATGCAGTGTAACTTACAACACTACAGTGAATCACATAACAAACTTTAGTGGACAAGCATACCTGGGAAATGCTAGTTTTAGAAAGTAACAAATATGTTGAGATGACCAAACGGTGGCAAAATGCCTCACACAGTTTCTCATGATGTACTACCAAAATGCTCTTCAATGCATCTCTCTTATCTATGACTCTTCAATATGCCTCATCCCTCAATCAATTGTGACTACTAAATACACCTTGGTCCTCCTCACACTAGATTCACAATGTTGCTTTACTTACACAATGACTCATAATACAACATGATGTAATACCTAGAAAATGTGTATTCTCCATGATGAAGTAGCTAATTTATAGATAAAAACTAACACTTTAAAACAATTTTATAGTTTTTTGGAAGCATCATGAAATTGACATTGAAACAGTGAGAAAACATCATCAAGAATGCAAAAATTTAGGGCCCACGAACTTGAAAGCTTGTACGTGATTCTATCAGATTGAGAAAGCTTGTATTGGAAACTCGATTTAAAATGTTACCAAATTCCATTCCTAGGTCTCGAAGCTCACAAGTTCTCTATTCTTCATGATGGAGTAGCAATAATCTATGTTCTTCACGATGGAGAAGTTATTTTATAGATAGAAATTAAAACTTATAAAATTGTTTTGTAATTTTTTTTTGGAAGCATCATGAAATTGACATTGAAACAGTGAGAAAACATTATCAAGAATGCAAAAAATTAGGGGCCATGAACTTGAAAGCTTGTGGGTGATTCACGCCAGTTTGTATTGGAAACTCCATTTAAAAATGTTACCAAATTCCATTCCTGGGTCTTGAAGCTCCCAAATTATGTGCTGTAGTTTTTAAGGACATTTAATATCCTCATGGCTTATATTACTATTCCCTAAAGAAGGAATCTTCAATAATAATCCTCTATGCGTGTACGCATTCGTTTGAAACTTTGATGTTCAATCATGTTTCCCTTGTAAAATGTCACCAAATACCAAATTCCATTCCTAGGACTTGAAGCTCCCAAGTTCTGTGCTTTAGTTTTTAAGGACATTTAATATCCTCATGGCTTATATTACGATTCCCTGAAGAAGGAATCTTCCATAATAATCCTCTATGTGTGTACACATTCGTTTGAAACTTTGATGTTCAATCATGTTTCCCACACAAAGGTAGACCATTTTTTTCCAGTCTTATCTAAAGAGGTCACAATTTTGTCAAGACGACAAATTCCGAAATTTGACTATGAGAGTGTTTAAATTGTTTTTGGATGGCGGAAATGGATTTAGCATCCATCATGAATGCATGGGCAACCAAAATACTGAAGCTTGACCACTGTAATTGACATTTTAAAAAAAATTAGCTAGATTTTTTCAAAATCATGTTGTAATTTCTATCATTTTCTATGCAAAATTAAGGCACTCAAAATTCTAAAACGTGACAACTATAATTCACATTTTGAAAAAATTTAGCTAAATTTTTTCAAAATCATGCTGGAATTTTTATTATTATCATCATGGCTCCAACAATTTTTCATGCATTTTCAAATATGGAACGACGACCATGATGTTGTTCACAATGTCGTATCGTTTCTTTCACCTCTTCCATTATAATATAATAGTATTTTCTAATAACACCATAAATATGTAGCATATGGAAAAATTACATCTCGGAAGACAAGAAAAAAAAAACTTTAAAATAACGTGCAAAAACAAGTTCACATAAACAAAAACAACAACATTGATAATGGATAACCTCTATAAGACATTACTATTATTTACCAAATAGCCATATTCGAATACACATAATTAATCATTTCAAGTATAACTCATTATCATCCACCTTAGTTTTCAACAATGTCCATTCATATGTTGCTATTTTTCCACAC
This sequence comes from Pinus taeda, assembly GCA_000404065.3. Taxonomy (NCBI): domain Eukaryota; kingdom Viridiplantae; phylum Streptophyta; class Pinopsida; order Pinales; family Pinaceae; genus Pinus; species Pinus taeda. The sequence continues at coordinate 32,147 of APFE030696994.1, read as the reverse complement.
ACTACTATTATTTACAAAATATCTATAGTCAAAATACACACAAGTAATACTTTCAACTCTAACTCATTATCATCCACTCTTTCTTTCAATAATCTCCATTCACATGTCGCTATTCTTCCACAAACTATTATTATTTACATAATATCCATTTTCAGAATACACATAACTAACTATTGCAATTGTAACTCATTATCATCCACCTTTGTTTTCAACAATGTCCATTCACATGTCCCTATTCTTCCCACTCTATACATGTCCCTATTTTTCCCCACTCTATGCCTTATGACTATTCCTTTACAACATAAAATGCAAATACTAGTAACCATCGTAGAAACCAAACTACACGCTCATTCTACTCGAGTATCGGAGTCTGATCCGAGTGAACCCGATGTAGAATCTCCGCCTCGTGAGAGAGGGCTAATGGAATGACAGGGAAAATCGACCGATCGGGCTACCCGTCAGGCCTTGGTACGGGTCATATATTTAGATAGTTTGGAAAATAACAAATGTAATGAGTGCCAAATGGTAAGGGTCATATATATAGATAGGTTGGAAAATAACAAATGTAAGGGTCATATATATATAGATCGGTTGGAAAATAACAAATGTAAGGGACATATATATAGATCGGTTGGAAAATAACAAATGTAATGAGTGCCAAATGGTAAGGGTCATATATATAGATAGGTTGGGTGAATGATTCAAACGAGGGGAGCTTCTGTAAAATTCTCCTGCAAGAGAAACAATATTAATTGTTTAAATCGACTCTGTATATTTTAGTGAAATAGATTGGTGGGTGATCAGACAGGACTAATGGGCGAAGAAGCGAGGAATAATAACAAGGGAGAAACTCCAAGTTGGGCGGAGAGGGTTGACAAACTGCTGGACGCAACGCCTCGCTATGTGACAGCACTCAGATCAGCTTTCGTTCGATTTCAAACTCCACCACCCAACGCGATTCTTCCAACTGCCCACCTACTACTTGCTCTACAGTTTCTTGTACAGGTACTGTAACTTGTTTACTTTGTTTAATTCCATGAAATACAATGGTTCTGGATTTTTTTAAGTTGGGTTTTAAACGCGCGTTATCTCAAGGTGGTCTTTAGTTCAATTCCCATTGATTCAACCCATGGTTTGATGTATTAGCGGCGCCAATACCACTCTAATCCTGGTTGTGAGGACCACTGCGTTTAATGTCAAATTTTACTGTCTCGACTGCTATAGACTTATCTCAACTATGCACTGATTTTGCCACAGAATTTTGGAATTCACAAGAGCCTAGTGTTGAAAAACAAGCATATTGGGCTGTGGTTTAGTGGCAAGTTGGAATACTTGCATTAATAATGACGGAAGTTCGATGGGCTCACTCTGCTTCTTAATAGGATCTTCCATGGGGATGAGGCCAAAGGCAATTCCTAAGTAACTTTGATAGAATAGATTACCCCTAGTTGTGGCTCTTAGCCAAAGATAGCTTTCCACTGGATGATGCAATTCCTGGGTAACTTATAGATACCCTTTGTCATGCTTCTCAGCCAAAGAAGTTCGAAACCGATGGGCTCACTCTGCTTCTTAATAGGGTCTTCCAGGGGGATGAGGCCAAGGCAATTCCTAAGTAACTTTGATAGAATTGATTACCCTTAGTTGTGGCTCTTAGCCAAAGATAACTTTCCACTGGATGCTGCAGTTCCTGGGTAACTTATAAATATCCTTTGTCATGCTTCTCAGCCAAGGTTAGCTGGATTGAAAGCAGATTTTCGATGGAGCTCCGTACCTTCTAACTACCAAAAGAACAAACCTTTTAACAAACTACGTGAAAAAAAATTATGAATCCCTATCAACATAGGCCTTGCTTAGGTACCTGTATGCGGTGCTAGATCCAACTTCTTTGTCCTCAAAAATCTGAAGTTACCATATAGGATTTCCATATAAGTGGAATTGAAGGACTGCTAAATTCCTTATGTGGTAATTCAAGAACCTGTCCGGATATCAAGGTCTATCTCAAGCCATCTGTTGAAGACGGTCTACTTGATGAAAGACAACAAATCCCACATAGGTTCTAGTGCCAATCAACAATGAGTCTACAACCATTGATGGAAAAAAAATACCTAGACCTGGCAAAGGAATAATTGCCTAAACAATTCACAGATGAAATAATTCTATGGAAAATACATTTGCGAAAGTGAAGATCCTTCAGTATTTCCTCTTTTGTTTTAAAAAGGATCCACTGGCGGATGAAACGCTGGCTATGCTGATTTGGGTGTCACATAGAGCTTCAAGAAGTAATTAAAAAGACCGCTGCCTATTGCTTAGCTAACTTGTAGGTGAAAACACTACATTCAGTTCATTGTTCTCATTAGAACTGTTATATGCCAGCAATTCTTCTTCTTGAAGGTACTAATTACCCTTGCTCCTGATGAGGTTTCATTCCCAACCCTGAACCATGTTTAGGTTAGCATAATCAGGTGACAGGAGTAGAGGTACTGGTAGAGCTTCTCAACAATGATCCATTTGGTCAATGGAATTGTTTACAGCTCGGTGATTTCTTGTCCTTCCAAAATCAGTTATAGTTCTCAAATTTAAGTAGTTACTGAGACAAAGTGAAAGCTTCTAAATTTAGATTGACATAACTGAAATTTCCTGGAGAAATGATTACTGCCACAAATATCTACTGTATAGGTTCCTACTCTAAGGATCATGTTATTCTGTGAATCAATTTTGAAAACGTCTCATTTTCCTCTGTACATCGGACATCCCTTCAAAATGCATGTGCATTTCAAAAGTAAACATGAAGACCAAAGTAACAATTGTTCTTGCATATAAACTTTAGATCCATTGAAGATTATACAAGGATTTGTTCTTCATTTGAAAATTACAACTCATTTCAAAATTACCTCAGATGCAAAAGTGATTCCCAAAGATCATAGGTGCTCATTAATCAATAAATATGGTAGATGTATAAATACACTGGTGGTCCTTTATACTATGCATGAAGTAGTTGGTAGTATTGTCAATAATTCATATAGTATATTGAACCAGTAATGAAAGACCAAATGTCATTATCAACAATTAGAGAGTCTTAAGAATCCAACCATTCAGTTCAAGTCATTTAAGTTCACTACATCCATTAGCAATTACAATTAAACTTTGGTTGTTTAAAAAAATAAGTCACTCCAAGAAAAAAACATTTCATGTCAAGCATCCATTTCCTATTGCATGAAAGCTCTTGTTTGTAAAATTTTGGAAACTACACAATATAAGTGTTTTAGGTGAAACATTGAATTGACCTACAACTTTTAAGGCTTCATCTGTGACATTTACATACTGTAAATACAAATATTCATAAGCTTAGTGACCCTGAGGTATTTTCAGCATTCCAACATCATGAATGGTTTCATAATCCATGGTTACTTTTTGAAGACAATGATAGTGTTCTCTGACAATTTCCATAGCACTAATAGCTATCCTTGCATATGTTACAATGGCAAGAGCTTCCAGTTTCTTCCCACGGCTATCACTATTGCTGTCTCTCTCTCTCTGAAAGTTGGAACTGGTTCTGGGCTTAAATGCCAACTTGTCATAATCAATTAGCTCACCTCTCCAAGAAACACAACCATTGTTGAATTGGTCACCATCCTTTGGAAGCCAACTAAATTATGGAGTAAAGGCCAAAATAGAAGAATTGGTACAACAATAATATTATATTCATTTACAAGTTGAACGCAATCTGAATTTACATTCTAAATTGCTCATGTTGAACAATTTGAATATTCATTTTGAACTACTCATGTTAAGATGTGGTGGTATATACTATATAGAGTTATGTGAAACCATATTAAAATAACATATGCAACTTAATGAATATCACATTTGGAAGAAAATTTTATTCATACGCTGAAAATAGTGACTCCAAAACAATCAATAATTTGCATTTAAGAATATCGATTTAAGGGCATTCCAATCTGAGGACATTTTTTTCATTCAATATGCTTCATTTTATGAGATTAAACCAATCCTAGCTTACTATTATGGAGATGATTAAGAATATGAATAGCTATCTTGCACAAATGCTAGAGTGTTTTCCAAGGGTGAAGGACAAGTGGCATATTGTATGTCTATTATCTGTTACTAATTATTGGTTAATAGGTAGAACACAACCAGCATAAACTCAAAATATACAGTCAACTATGTTGAGAATCAGAGCTCAGATAGGAACTTTCCGCACAGGTTCAATGTGAATGTGTGAGAATTTGGACGAGATTCTTTAGAAAGGTAATTCTATTTTAAACAAATAATTCTATTTTGTAATTCACTTCAATAAAAAAGTGGAAGTTTTATATTTAGCTGTTAAGCTAAAAAAATGTATCTCATGCATGCATGACTCATAGTTTTGAAAGTCAATTTGAGTTGACTTGAACTGGATCAAAATTCAACAGACTTAACAATTTTAGGATTTTAGGGTTGGTAAGATTGCAACATTTTCATTGAATTCTATCATGTATGAAGGTATGGTATGGGATTGGCATTTAATCAAGAGCACCGAGTCCTTTATGTACCTTGATGTTAGTGGTATTGATCGTTGAAATCCTCTGCCATGGCCTTAGCAAAAATGTACCCTTCACTCAAAACGAAATCATTAGTTAGGCATGTTAAGTTTTTTCTACCATGTGAAAAGTATTAGGAGTTTGAGTTTGAAGACTTTGAGCTAGAGGATGGTTTTGTAGCTCCTATTGATGATCCCATTGCAGTAGTGGTGATGAGTTTGATCACTGATCATTTCATCAGTGGTTTTTGCTATATGGTATGTACTGTGTAATAGGCCAATAGTTTGTAGCATGTTTTTTAGGATCTAGAGGCCATTTAGAGCCTCATTGATTATGCATTTTGTTGCTGAAATGTATTTCAATTGGTGCTATTTTTATATATCCACTCTTATGTGGTGCCCTGCTCTTGTTTACTGACCTTGATATGACATTAGCGTTGATATAGCCTTAAGGCTCACTCATTATTCTTTGAGGACCTCAGGTTGAGGATTCAGATACTTGACTCTTACTATTAGTGGATGATGAATGTGTTTATTTCCTAGTCGATGTTACGATGATGATAGCTATGATGGTCGTGTTTGTTTCCTAGTCATTGTTATGATGATAATAGCTATGATGGATGTGTTGCTTGCTAATTAATGTTATGATGATGATAGCTGTGATGGATATGCATGTTTTCTGGTTGATGTTATGATGTTAATAGCTGTGATGGATGTGTTTTATGAGTGTCTAATCATGTGATGGATTCATTATGTTGGCTATTTACATTGTTATGCCTCATGGTGAACAATGATGTTGATGATTTAACATATGCTATTATGTCAATGACTAACACTATGAAACATTATTACTACTGATTATCGAATATGGTAGGAGACCACCAGATGCACTCACGCGTGATGAGTCGACGACCTTTGGTTTGATGGAATTCAATATTTTGTCTCCAAAATTTTAAAGTTTAGTTTGGATTTTGCTATAAATTCTAATGACATATTCGTGGTTGTAGACACAGGTTAGTTGTTTGACCGAATGATTCACACATGGGTGATAGGGTCGTACAGAGAGATGGAACTTCATGGGAGGGGTGGGACAACGTCCTTGATTTCACCCACTAGTACTCCCACCGTGACTTCGGCTGGAAGGTTTGGGATACCTTCGCCTTGAAGATCACGATGTCATGGGGGAAGGCCCTAGATTGGGCCGCTCACGAGGATTTTATTGGGGGGTATGCATCGAGGCAATTTCCTCGATCCCCAACACCATTAGCCTCACTATAGAGGGCAACACGAGAGACGATGGCGGTCTCTGTCATTGCACCTATATCTTCCCCTCATTGATTGGATGCTTGAATGGAGTGGCGTGGCACCTTTGGAACTTCAAGGGAAGTTCTTGAAGGGCACAACTGACTTGGCACCCTTGGCATCAAGAAGAAACTACTAAATATAATCAAGATATGAAAATCCTACTAATTCGCATAAGGTGGTACATGAGGTTTTAGAACCAAGGAAAATCAAGAATAAAGCTTGGGGTAAAGGGAGAATAGGAAGAAATAAAAATATTTTACCAGTTATGAACTCTACCCTTCCCATGTTGGAAAATATTAGGTAGGTGAAAGGGGGGAAGAGGGACATAGAGTTAATCAGAAAGATTAATCCTAAAATAGTTAAACTTCATCAAGAAAAGAGGGTGGTGAATAAAAATAAAGATTAATAAATTAAATTAAAGAAATTTAGAGAACCTTCATGTGGCAAGAGCCAACATAAGAATATTCATTTAAGAGGCATATTGAGTTAAATTAGGAGGTACTTATGGGATCAAATTTGAGACTTGTCAGTTGACTTCAGTAATGAACACAAATTAAGGAGTAGAAAAGGGGGATCAAGAGACAACTAGGAGAAGAAATAGGGAGTCTTGTTGGGGTGAGGAAAAATATTATTTTTGAATTAAAATTTAAGTAAATAATTTTGGACAGACTTGGTGAAAGGGTGACACATGGATGGGTGAACATTCAAACTTTTGGATTAATAAAAATAATTAACTATGCATTGATAAAATTGGCAACTAGGGCCAAATTCCACTTTGGTCAGCTCTTCTGATGAAGATAATATTTGCATTAAATTCCTCTTCTCGAGAGGATCAAAATCGACCAAAAGATCTCCAAATTTGGATAACAAAAAATATTAATTTATACAAAAATAAATTCTGTAAGGCATGACCTTATCAAGGTAGGAAAAGTTGTAAATTTGAAATTTGAATTTGCCTCCAAGTGTCAAGGTTGGCTTCACCTCCATAAGGGAAAATCAACGTATCTATTTGTATATATAGGCATCCTCCATCGTCATTAGAGATACCTCTAAAATATCACAGGACTGAGGTTGACTAAGAAGATGAAGTTTGGGGAGGTTTGTCTTGATGTTTTGGTGCGGATCTCTTGGAGGAGCAGGGCCGAGATATCAAAGGTAAGTGTGAGCCATTTTGTGCTAATTTCAAGTGTTATTTACCATTTGTTCTGGGTCGCGGAGCTTGCTATAGCTACAACGAGGTTGGAGTAACTCATTGGACGATCGAGAGGCCTAGTGTTGGGTCTTCTCTCTAAACCGCAGGCACAAGGAGTACACTGCAACTTGGACAAAGGGTGTATTCTTTGGAACCGTGATTAGAACTCCTTGTGTAGCACCTTGATGAATTGTAGTATGGCCCAGGAGGATATACAAGGTGTCTTGATCTTGTATTTTTACTGCCAGATTGATTCGAAATATAAGGAATGAAGGCCATAGCCTTTTTGGAAGAATGATGCTACCAAATGAACTTCAGGTCTGAATCATAGTTTAGCCCTAAGAGCCGGCAAAGGGTAGCATCCTTCTTGTCAAGCAAAGCTGCAAATACGAGGAGTTATGATACAGTGAGAAGGGACAACAAGCAATCCTAACCAGTTCAACCCTCTTCATTTAGTTCATGTTAGGATTGCATTTTTGTGTGTACCATTGATTCGTTTAGAGGCTGTGATGTTAAATCAATTGGCAAGTCTGCTTTGACTTTAGATTATTGTACTCTTATCTCTCTCTATTGAACATTTGATATATTTAATAAGAAGATTGATCAAGGGTTTTCCCCATCTTGGGGTCTTTCCCTGGCTTGAGCCAATTCCTGTCTTCTGCAATTATGTTGAATGTTCTTTCATTAGTTACTGTCATAAGATAATGGTTAATGTGATTGCTAAAGGATAAATGGGCTTGTTAAGTAACTGACCTAAGCAAAGAACATGCTATCCTAATTTTAACATGCATGAAGTGCCAAGTGTCACCTATGAAGGCTCCTATAAAAGAAGGGGCAACCTATGGGAGAAGGGACTTTTGCTTACCCTATTGTTTGATGGATGAGATTATGTTATTGTGAGTGAGTATGAGTTATAGTGATTTTGGTGAGGTGGATGTCTTTAGAGAGGGGACTCCCGAGCCAAAGAGTGCTCACCTCCTTCAGTTGGCATTCTTACTCTATTTTATAGCCCCATTGCAGCTCGGGGGTCCACGGGGAAGAAGAGTACCCAAGGAGTAGGCTTGGAGGTCTATTGATGGGTTACTAACATTCGGTCGAACCACAACAACATTCACACTTGGATGTGGATGATGTCAAGGGAGTGCAAGTAGTGGCAAGGCCAAAATAAAATCTTCCTATTGTATTCATGATGTTCTATTACCTGATTTTGTTGTATCAATAATTACCAGAATGTAAAAATAGATGATATGTGGAATGCATTGTAAATTATAGACGTTTGATGTAAATGCCTTAAAATATCTGTGTTTTCAATGTTGGTGGGTATTTAAGGTATTATGTGATCTTGGTATGGATGTCGCTAGCAAATGATTAGTTAAATTGAAAATACTTATTTGCTTATGGTTGTAATCCAAACTTAACTGCATTATTTATAGTTAAAAAAAAGTGTCATAGGGAAGGTCCCTACATCTTACATGGTATATACATGAGCAAATTTTGCATAAAATGTCTCTAATGGTATAGAATCCTCAATTTTTTTTCACTAATATTTAATTATATTATGTATTTTTTAGTGGACCGAGTCAGTAGAATTAGATTGGTTCGTGTTGATCCATGTTCGAGCCAGAGTTTGAGCTAACCCTTGACTGGTTTCGTGTTTGAGTTTAAAGACTATGGCATGACTTAGACTAGGAGTAAATTAAAAAATAGATAAGGGTTTTGGTCTTATCTAAAAGTATCATGGTAGGTCAAGATAGAGGTTTTCACATACACTTGAGCATTTGAGTAGATTGATTGATAGAGAGAGAGATGAAGTGTAGGTAGCTAAGAAAGAGACAATTTCTGGGTGGTGCACAATCTTGTACAGTCATATGGATAGGACCATACGGATACATACATTTGTATGAATAGATTGTATAGGCACTTGTACAATGTGTGCAAACAACTTCTATGGATAGGTTGTACAATTGGTTGCACAACTGCATAGAAGGTTGTACTTTCTTAGTAGTCTATACAATTGGTTGCATAGTTGCATAGAAGGCTATACTTTCTCAGCAGGCTATTCCAGTTAGTTCAAGGTGATTCTTGGAGTCATGCATTGTGTTTTTTTAGTGGGCAACATGTGCAAGTTTCCTTGTAAGTCTTTTCAAAGGAATTAAAAGTTGATTTGAAGGAGTAACTACATGTGTATGTGTGAAATTAATTTTATGCTTATGTTATTTAATTTCCAGCTATTGTGTGATTGATGATATGCTTTGAAATTTATTTTTGCATTATTTCAATTCTACATTTATTTGTTTAATTGAGATCATAAGGACTTTAGTACTTTAGTTCCTTAGGCTTGGAAATTTTCACATGGTACTGGATCTACTTCTTTGATTGAGATTGTTAAGGATTTATAGTGGTAAATCAATTGCAAGAAAGAAGGACTAGTGGTTAGAAGGTTTGAAAAATAATTATGAGATTTGGGAGTTTGTGTGGTAGACATTAGAGATGGCATCAAGGAGCACCAAATTTGAGGACAAATTGGATGGTGCTTTGAATTTTTTATCATGGAAATGGAGGGTTACATTTATTAGAGGAGAATGATCTCTCTGCCCATAGATTCACAATAGTTGGCAATTCACAAGAAGAAAGAGACAACCAAGTAGATAATCTTGGATACATTAAAGAATCATTTCATCCCTCATATACTGAGGAGAAAACGATGAAGGAGATGTTCAATGCCTTGGTTAGTCTTTACTAGAGTGAGAATATAAACAAAAATTTGGTATTGTGGAACAAATTGGGAGCCATGGAGGTGACCAAATCAGACACAATCAACAATGATCTTATGAAGGCCACACAAATTCATGTTCACATGTCACTCTCGTATTGGTCCACATGTGCTGACAGTTCGTCATGCCAAAGTTTTCATAAATTGTGTGTTTTCCAATTCTTGTGTTCTTGTATCTCGATATATTGATATGTCGGTATGACAGGATATCCTAATATGTCGGTAGGCTAGTATGATAACTCAGCATGCCACATCATTCTCTAACACCCAATCACCATTTGACATGTGGTGAATGTTGATGTTTCCTTTGACATGTGACACTAGTTCTCATACCTTTTGTGGTCTTAAAATGTCATATATAATTGACAAGTGTCCTCCACTTGGCACTTCCATGTCATCATTTGCAATGTCATGGCGACATCGTTCTTCAAGATTATTTGGTACTCTGGTATTTAGTGCCCTCAGATAACGTGCCCAATTAACAAAGTTTTTGTCGTTGAGTGAAGTTTGTTGACTAGAGAAGTGAAATACCGGAGTTCCCTAAAGGTCATTTCTTTTATTCTTCTAGTGTCCTAGTATTCTAGTAAGCCACCCCTTTTGCAGTGGCTCTTGGTCATGATTACCATTGGGCCATGTGATCAGGGGCTAAGGTTGAGACTTCCCAAACTCGAAAATTCAAGTAAAACCCAAAATTTCTGCGCAATTACATTTGATATTAACTTTTAAGAGCTCTTCAACAACTTTGAAAACAAATCAATCCATTGCCTTTAACCAAGTACTTCAGGCTTCCTCCTCTCCATTTCTTAGGTAACAGGGAAGGGACCATAAGTTGTCTTATCTCTAGGGACACAGGGGGCCTTAATAAGCTCATACCAACATACACTTACCATTTTAGTTTAGAAACTATTGCTATCATAGTCAGTGCTTCAACCAAAATCAACATCAGAGTTCATGCATTTTTACAACAAAATAGATTTCACTTATTTGATTCAACTAAACTTGTTGGAAACCTAAGTTGCTCGAAGCGCTGAAACGTTTCGGAGTTTCTAAAACGGGTACATTTAGAAACGTTACGTCCCAAAACTAGAAACGTTGGCCGAAACATCATATATGCTTATATATAAAAAGAAGGTTATAAATAAGTGAATAACACATTATCTTGCAAGAAAAAATGGAATAGGACCCATAAATGTTGGGTTCCTAGAAGTTTCGTGCAACATAGCTAGAAACTGAAGAAGGGAAAACCACTCTCCACCTAATGGTAGGCACAACTATACTCTAAGGTTCTTGCAACTGGAGACCCTTGAGTTGGATTCGATGTCTAAAAGAATGCTTCACTCAAGGAATTTTTGTTGATGTTTGAAGCTCGAGCAGATACTTCTGCATAGGCTTTGTGTCTAGGCATGCAAAAGTCGCCCACATTCTCCTTAGAATGCTTGCTCAAATGTGCACAAGTTGCTAATGCAACTTAGCCTAAGTCTAACTTCGGAAAAAGAACATATTATTATGTTGACTTATTGAGCTAAAGAAACTTAGGAAAAGTAAATAGTTTACTTAGTGATTATGTTTTAATCTTAGTTGTTGATCTCAAGTGAGGCGAGATCTAATATTGGATGTTAATCAATTTGAGATTAGGGTTAGGGATTTAACTGAATGTAAAGTTATAAAGCAAGGTTAAGGAGAGGAGAAAGACACACTACAACAACACAAGATTAAGAGAGGCAACTCAGTGAGTACTCTGTTGGGTCCAAGGGAGTGTAGGGAGACTAGAGATCCAGATCTGTAGAGAAGATCAATCATTGATCTAGGGTAGATTTGTTGGATCAGATCCAGGTTTATTTTGTATATAGTATTTTCTTAGTTGGACCATTATCCTAGGATGGGAGCCAAACTAGGTTTTGAATCATTGTTCATGATGAATTGATTTGATTGGGCAGAATATGTTTCTCATTTTATGAGATTGGTTGATATATATTTTCTTCCATTGAATGTTTTTTTTGTAAGTTAGGCTAATTCTATTACAGAAAAAATATTGTACATTGAGGCTGTAGCCTTTGCATAGCCATGCCTGAGAGTTGGAAAAAACCAGCAGAAAAAGAGTCTAGACTGCCCAAAAAGGGAAACCAGTCCAAATCAAAAAACGAGTGCATAGTTAACTTGCTGCCCACACAGGGGAAACCAACAATTGCACATAATTGTTTAGAAGTTTTTCAAAGTTAAACAAAAACCATCTCGGGAATCTGAAACTATCAGATTTTCCTAAACCCCATTAACAAAGCTAGAAAGCATAATTCCAGTAAAAAAAAAAAAACTTGAGAAGACACGTGGTTAGCATTTGGCGGACCATGTGGCGAACACGTGGCAGGCATTTGGCGGATCATGTGGCGAACACGTGGCAAGCATAGTGGTTGGCTAGGAGCGAGGTGGAGGCGATGGGTGTTCCTCCACAATGAAGCGCATGTACTCCTCCATGTCGACATTTTCCCGGTGGAAAGCCTCCGTGTCGTCGGGTTGCTGCGCCGGTTGTTCTTCCTCAATGAAATAGCTGTAAGATTTCGCCTCTCCTACCTTTTGTTCCTGGTCTGCCTCCTTCCCTGGTCGTCCTTTGCCCTTCTCAATTTGCCGCATCCTTGCTTCGTGGGTGCTCGTCTGAGCCATGTCCAAAGCTGCGTGGTTGTGGCCACCACCACCGGTAGCCGGCTCCTGAATTGCACTGGTTTGGCCACCACCAACGATAGTCTGGCCTTCAATTGCGCATTCCGTCTCATGAAAGCTGATGGAGATAGTGGCAATAATGAGGGGCCTGTTCATGGAAGAACGGAAGGTGAATTGGGTAGTTTGGAGATGTTTTTGAGGATTTGAGGGAGTAGCCTTGGGGGGTGAAGCAGGATTGGATGGACTACCGCTAAGAGGCGAACCATGGGGCATCGAATGGTGATTGTGAGGTTGAGAGCGGCCTCTGCCTCTGCCACTGCGGGTGTTTGGGTAGCCCCCTGTAAATTGTTGGGCCAGAGAGGAGGTGGACTCAGAGACCGGGGAAGGTGGGGGACGAGCCAAGCTACCTCTGCTTCCGCCCCGACGACTGCGCATATGATGACGCGTTCTCGTCATGTTAGCTCCTGAAATTTGTGAAATTCTTCCGGAATTGGGCTCAAGGTAAAGCAAAGGCTCAATGAGATTAACGGGTAGCTCTGAGGAGGGATCAACTGCAGAGGCCGAGTGGAAGACGTAATGGCAGGCCAGGCTTTGGGAGAAGTGAATTCCTGGGCCGAATTCAATACAACAGAGGAGATGGTAGGAACTCTCGGTGGAAGTGCGATGGCTGGGAGCAGCAACAGCTTGAGGGCAAAGGCATTGCAGCGACAAAGGATGATGAATAGGTGTAGTGGTAAGAGCATTGCCGATATTCATTTACGCGCGGAGCCAAGGTTGGTGGTTGCAGTCATGTTGGAGACGGCGTCCCCTTAATTGCCATTTATGGCTGTGATTAATGTTATGTTTAGACTTGTGTGCCAGTTTACAGAAGGCCATGTGGGTTGGCCACATGCCATTTCGTTCGGCCGTCACCGCCTTATCATTGCTGAGCACCCGCATCCGGGGTTCCATTGAATGTTAAGAACTTAGCGGTGCCTTTATTTAGTAGATTAGTAATCTGCTAGGTCAATAAAGTGTCAGATGCTAGGTTTAAAGGAAATTAACATTGTATTAGAGCTTGATCTCTGAAATCCAATCTCTAGGTCACTCAAGGAACCAAGTTCATACAGGATCATCAGGGTCATGATCGTGCGAGAGTCAATTTTTTTCAAGAGTTTTTTTATTCTTTTCAGGGTTGAAGGAGATCGGCCATATGGATCTATACTGACTACTCAACCACACAAAGAGGAAGCTGTGGACAAATCGACGTAGACTACAGGGACTAGGTCGACAGGAGTAGCTAGGAGTTGGCTGAGTCAACGGAGCCACTGTGAGTGATTGGAGTAGTCAAGCTGCATCCAAAAATAAGGGTTGACTACCAAGCAGTGGTCGATAGCTACCATCCATTGCAAGTTTGATAGAGTTGTCTTGTATTATAGCACGGGGGGGTAGTGATTGAAATGAAAAGAGCAACCATTGTACAAGGTTATGTGCGAGTGCAGGGGTAGGGGTAGTGAGCGAGCCAATAACTAGATGGGGGGTTGAAAAGCAGGTTAGGTTGATAGGGCAGAGGACTGTTGAGATTTGTAGCTTGGGAGGTACTCCAAGCCCTAGTGTTCAGGATTATGGAGGAATGGGCTCCATAAAGCTGTTTGTGGGCTTAGAACCCAAAGTGGGGGGTTCTGTACCTAGAGGAGTTGGGCTAAAACGATGTTGACTTTTGTTGGTTTGACTCTTGGAGATGGAAGAGGACCCTTAGAGGAGCAAGGGGCAACCTCAAGCACCAAGATCGGAGGTCTGCAAAGCGAGATAGGATTTTTTATATGTTAAGTGTGGGTTTGCTACAAGAATTACATGTCGGTCTTGTGATTAGAGGTGCCCTTTCAAGGGTTGTTCGTTGCACCCACTAGAAGGTATAAATATAAGAGAGTGTAGGCCTCAAACAAGCATCTGTGTGCACCCACTAGAAGGTATAAATATAAGAGAGTGTAGGCCTCAAACAAGCATCCGTGTGCACCCACTAGAAGGTATAAATATAAGAGAGTGTAGGCCTCAAACAAGCATCCGTGTGCAACAATTATGTAGATAGTGTTGGACCTGTCAACGTTCAAGGGGTCTCCCCGATATGTGGTCCCAATTAGACCTCACATCATTTGGGATAGGAGCCCCATCCAGAATACAGTCCGGTTACCATTTTCTTAAAGGCTTGCCTTGGCTCTAATTGTTAGCAAGAGGGAGGAACACATATGTGCCTTCAAAAAGTGAGTGTGCTTGGTGAGTGTTTGATTGTAGGTGTGTCGAGGCTATTCTACTGCGGAGGGGAAGAGAAAGTGAGTCTCTAAGAGAGAGGTAGTAGTACTACCCTAGTAGAGACAGACACAAACAAGAGAGATCTGTTTAACATTCAACGGAATAGTCCCCAAAGATGTGACGATCATTGCAACCAATACAACACATTCTCAATATGATAAGCGCTAAAATAACTGAATAGTTCAAATACTTTAGTACAGGTGAAAACAAACATGAATCATAAACATTCACAGAACAATCTTACAACTATTCATAATCCATGCATGAAGAACGTGCTGGCCATCTGGCTTCATATATTAAGTAAATGTCCCAAGACACATATATACAACGAACTTGACTAGCTCCAATAGTGGAGCGTTGGAGCCACTATGTGCTCCCCAAAAGAACTAGCTTGACTCTCTGATGTGTCGTGGGAGGAGCCAAGGTGAAAAGTCCTTTGCTTGTACAATGAGGGTGTATATATAACCAATGGGGTGATCCTTCATCTCCCTTGTGACTCTTTGACTACCCTCATGATTGTTTGACTTCCCTATGACTTTTTGACTTTACACTACTCTTCATATTCTCTACATGTTCTTTGGACTTCCACTTTACAATACATTTTCGAAAAAGAATTTACATAATCCACAAAATGATGTGGCATATGATGACTCATGACATGACATTGATGACATGGCAATGTAAAGTCATTCTTGCTGCTTCTTGCTATGTGTCTTCTTGAGAATGATCTTCTATCCACCTCCAAATGGCTTAAAGATGAGGAGTCTTCAGTGTTATCAAGTCTTGAGCTACGGTCGCAAACTGATGTCCCTTTGCATTCTCCTAAGTGATCAACTTGCATCTTTAGCTACAAAGGTGTCTTCTAGCATGTTCTCCTTCTCCATCTCCTTCTTCATCATCCTGTCATAGCATGATAAGGTTCCTGCATTTGAAATTCACTAATGAAAAGACAACATTAGTCCGATAAACCCCTAGTCTAAGATGGTTGCAAGATGATCCACTGACTGAACCAGAACTGAGTGGCAGGTTGAGGGAGAGGCTCAATGACCGCACAATTGGGCAGCTCAGGCAGTCAAGGGTCAGGTCTAAGCCTTGAGACTGTACAATGCGCAGTTCAGGCTGAACTAGACTTGTTGATTGTGTAGTTGGGGAGCTCAAGGAGCCAGGTTGAGGGCTTGATGATTGAAGTTTCCCACTGCGCAGTGCTGGAAGGACAGGAAGGCAAGGTGACTGCACAATTGCCCAGTTCAAGAGTTCAAGGGCTGGACTTGAGGACTGAGACTGTAGTTCAGGCCTGGATGGAGAGATGGATTGCGCAGTTTTGGAGCTCAGGGGCTGGGCTTGAGCACTAAGACTGCGTAGTGCGCAATCCTAGGAGGCAGGAATTGCGCATTATGCAGTGCCAAGAGGCAGGGTTGTTGCTTGAGGTCTGAGACTGTGCAATGCGCAGTTCAAGAGGGTCAGATGAGGCTAAGTTGCTTGGTTGGGAAGTTTTCCGAATTTGACTAAGTGTGGGATCTATGAAGCTGATGTATAGTGACAAGACTTGATTGTGATCACACACTTAGAACACTTGACAACACAACATAGATCATCCAGAAAACATGAACAACATACTTCCCTCAGTGCTACAACAAGGATACACTTTATGACGACTGTAACAACACTTGTGCGACAATGCTTAAAACTTTGGAAATGAGTGCGACATTTGTTGACATGGTAAGACCAACTCATTTATGCAAAGTTTACCCCTTGAAACCACCAAAACTAGCTTTCATGTGATGTGTGACACTTGACATGCAAAAATACGACACTTTGATTTTCTTGCAAATGGGACAAAGACACTTAAAAAAACACATGTAACAAGTTCTAATGCTTGTGACGACAATATGCAAGATCAAGGTAGGCTCCGAAATTTTGGTGTAGGCCAAAATTTTGGAGGGTGTTGTAGCAGTGACAACACTTGGCAACACACTAGTAGAAGTCCAGCTTCTTTGTCTAGGTTGATTCTTTTGTGCAGGGTCTAGTTCTTCTGGGAGTATTGATTCATCATGCAGATCACTTTGGTTTCCCCACTTACCCCGTGAATAAACATAGTCCCCTTCGTCCCTTCTTGGTTGAACAAAGACATAAGATCAAAAATATCGCTATGTTTCGAATTAGGAAAGGGTAGTATAGTTCGTGAGCTTTAGATTTTCAATGTATAGTTTTTCATCTCTGGTGTTGCTTCGCTGCCAGCAGGCCTAGACAGTACCTAGGCGGAGTCACTATAGGAACATAAACATTGCTTCGTTGCCAACGAGCCCAAACAATACCCTGGTAGAGTTGCTTGCTTCACCTCTCTATGCAGGAAGCCATTTGATTCTTTCGCCTTTATTTTTATATTTATATATGACTATTTGTAGGCACTTATTTATTTCGTGGGTGGAAGAAGGATCTTGACTTATTGAGAGCAAAAGAGGTTGTTCTTTTAGAGAAGCATATAAGGACCTCTGATTTAGGTTTGCTCATTTAAATTTTTCTCCTTTTCATCTTCTAATTGATTGGATAAGTGTGAAAACATTGAAACATAAAGAATCAAGTACAGGCATAAGGTTTTTCAGAATAGACACAGGTATCATGGTTCAACACAAAACTCTCCTTTCAAAAGGATTGTATTTTCCATCAATACATCATTGACCAAAAGACGTAACCAAAACAAAGGAGGACCAAAGATTAGCCAAATGTTGTAGTGTCATGAGACTCTTTTCAACTCAGCCACACACAAAGAAGTTGGAAAACACGTTTACACATGACACTTATTTATATGGATGAAAACAAAACGCAAGACCAAACAAACAAACCAAAAGATGTAACCAAAACAAAGGAGGATCAAGAGAGGTTGTTCTTTCAGAGAAGCATATAAGGACCTCTGATTTAGGTTTGCTCATTTAGATTTTTCCCCTTTTCATCTTCTACTTGATTGGATAAGCGTGAAAACATCGAAATATAAAGAATCGAGTATGGGCATAAGGTTTTCCAGAATAAATACAGGTATCATGGTTCAACACAAAACTCTCCTTACG
>APFE030696993.1:0-16454 GCA_000404065.3 Pinus taeda | reverse complement strand
TATATATTAAAAAAAATAAACTCAAAAATACAAAGTGAGATAATATGAGAGATAATCTACACTAAAAAAATAATCTACAAAATTATTGAAGTCTCTTGAAAAATTTGTTTCAAAGTTGTAATCCACTTAATTACTTCAACATTGTTTCTATTCATTAGATCATAGGCACCATTACATTAAATCTCATCATGGTGCTTCCTAAGTTAGATGGATTTAAGGTGTGTGAGCTTTGCACCCATTCTAACCAAAGACTTCCTGCTAAATTTATTCTTATTTTAGTTCCTTGACTCAACACTCAACCCATATGCATGAAATCATGCTCGAGGCCCTTCGAATATTGACTTTTCAATTGAAAAAATTGCCCACCTAACTTGCCTTGTATATAGGATTTCTATGTGCTCCCAATGAAGTTGTGGCTTTTTCCCTAGTGTAGATTGCATCCCCTCTAAGTGATTTTCCCACCCTCGACTTCAATATGGAGTTTGCATTAAGGTTTATGTGTGTCTAAAGACCACAAGGCATTTGTGTTCATTAAAGTTCATAATCAAGTCAAACCAAAGAAGTTCAATACATTGCTTATCCCGCATTTTACTTTCACTCTCAAATCATGGACCATCGCATACATGACCATTTATGACCTAGGTCGACCAAGAGGTCCCCTTGCCTACCCAAACCTCTCCTACCTACAAAGCTCCCGAGGCAATGAGTATGTGATGTCTAGGCTGAAATGTTTTTGAAAAATAAAGTTATAGTACAACAAAACCCTCACCCCAAAGAGAATTACCCCTTAGTCAGTGTCCTTTTAGTGCCATGAAATAGTCAGTGGAGAGCACACTCTCTAGCAACCCACCCACATAAAGTGGGTAAATGTGTTAAGTGTCCTTTTAGTGCCATGAAATAGTCAGTGGAGAGCACACTCTCTAGCAACCCACCCACATAAAGTGGGTAAATGTGTTAGGGGCCCACTGGAAGCAATGACATGAAGAGACTCATCCCCTATAATTATTTCCATACGAAGTAGAGATTACAAGTAAGCCTTTAGAAAGTGACCCCATGGGATTTTTGGGATTTGAATGACCCTAACAAAAAATACATTGTTCAACAAGTGCAATTCCATTCAGTGAAAATTGGGGGCAAACCTGCAAAAGCTTTCAACCTAAGGAAGCTACTAAGAATATTTCTACCTAAAAGCCACCCTGAATATTCAAGCAAGAAACCCTCTAGTGTGCCCCCTTAGTGCGAACCCTAGTAGCAGCAATTGAATCTCTTAGATATTTACTAAGCTATAAGGTGAATTTGGGTGCAATTCAAGGCATGGACTGCACAAGTCATTCGACCTTACTTTGATTTAAAGAGTTTATAATTGAGTAGAGTGGCCCTTCACATTTATGTGGTGTTGTTATGAATCATTTACCAACCTTTACATTTGCTCTTTTTTTGCTTCATGGGTTATATACGTTTATAAATCTTCTTGGAGACGACTCAAGGGTTTGGCACATCCTTTATGATCAAGTAGAGTGGCCCTTCACTCTAAGAATTATTCTTGCTCTAGGGTCTGACTTGTCAATAGCATTGAAGCACTACTCCATGTCTTATCATGTCTTCCTGTTAAGATATGTTCTTCAAACTAGGTTGGAATTTTCTAATATATCTCAATAAGGTGCCCCTTGCCCCCAATGTTGGTGGTTAAAGCTCTTAGCTAAGGTGAATTTGGGTGTCATTCAAGGAATCCTCTTCCCAAAATAGAGGCTAGGTAGTTAGTCAAAGGCCACACTAATGGTGTCACTTTACTAACAATCTCAAGAGGCTAGGTAATGGTCAAAGGCAATAATGGCGATGTCGTTATATTGACAATCTCAAAGGACCAAATTTCTAAGGCTCATACCATGGAGAGTCTAAAGACCTATGTAGTCATAAGATGGAGAATTCAGTGGGATAAAACATAGCCAATGGCCTTTGTTGGCCTAGTTAGCATCTTTGTTGCACTTTACTAGTGTAGGTTTACAAAAAATTCTTCCTTTGCACTAGCATGTAGTTGCATTAATTCACTATGAATCAACAAAAAAAATCATGCATTTGTTCACACCACTTATAGTTGAACTTCCATTTTGTGAATTAATGCAACAACATAAATTCACTACCATTATCCATTTCTATTTATTGTCCCCCTACTAGTTTGTTACTATTATATGCTCATGATCTTTGATGCAATCAATTGTGCTTTCCCTAATTACACAATTCACCAACTTGCTATCTCCATCTCAATTACTCACGCCCACCACCACGCCGCCCCAACTTCCACCCCAACTTACTTTACTTTCCCCACCTCCTACTTACTTGTCCATACATGAAATTAGTTGTCACCCTACTAATTGTTGATAAAGGGATCTTCTTTTCATGGATATGGGATCCCATGAGATCTTTCATTGAAAATGTGAGCCATAATAATAAGAACATAGTTATAGCATATACCCAATCATCGCCACTCAGCAACGTAACTAACATACCACATGTTATCAACTCATAGCCATATTGTGATCAATAGATATATAAATGGCACACAATGCATGTTATCAAAGCATGTCATCATATGCATTATATCAACATCATTTCATGATCAAAACAGAACAATTATCACAAGCTAATAAAGAATATAACTTGTACATATTTATAAACCAACCACAATGGGTCATGCATGTGTTATTCCAATGATATGGCAGAGAAAGAAATCATCACAACATCATGTCCATAAATTCAAAAATAATACTAAATCATCACATACTACTAATTCCATACCAAAGCAGAGATTACAAGTAATCTTCAAAAAGTGACCTAATGGGATTTCTAGGGTTTGAATGGTCCTAACAAAAAAATACATTGCAAGAAGAACTCAAAGAGTGCAACTCCACTATGTGAAAATTGGGGACCAACCTACAAAAGCTTTCAAGGTTCTGCTTCCTAAGGGAAGCCAATGAGAATATTTCTACCTAAAAGCCACCCTCAATCTTCAAGCAAGAAACCCTCTAGTATGCCCCTTAGTGTCAATCCTCGTGGTAGCAGTTGAAGCTCTTAGGTATTTATTAAGCTACAAGGTGAATTTGGGTGCAATTCAAGGCATGGAGTGCACAAGACATTTGACCTTACCTTGATTTATAAAGTTTATGATCGAGTAGAATAGCCCTTTACATTTATGTGGTATTGTTATGAATCATTTATTGGCCTTTACATTTGTTCTTTGTTTGCTTCATGACTTATACGTCTATAAATCTTCTTGGCACATTGTTTATGATCTTCAAGCAAGAAACTCTCTAGTGTGCCCCTTAGTGCCAATCCTCGTGGTAACGGTTGACACTCTTAGATATTTATTAAGCTACAAGGTGAATTTTGGTACAATTCAAGGCATAGATTGCACAAGTCATTCGACCTCACCTTGATTTAGAAAGTTCATGATGGAGTAGAATAGCCCTTCACATATATGTGGTGTTGTTATGTATCATTTATTGGCCTTTACATTTTTTCCTTTTTTGCTCATGACTTATAGTCTATAAATCTTCTTGGCACATTTTTTATGATCAAGTAGAGTGGCCCTTCCCTCTATGAATTCTTCCTGCTCTAAGGTTCGGCTTATTAATAGCATTGAAGCATTACTTCATGCCTTATCAAGTGTGTCTTACCATTAAGATATGATCTTCAAAGTAGGTTGGAAATTTCAAATATATCTGACAAAGGTTTCCCCCAACGTTAGTGGTTAAATCTCTTAGCTATCTACTTAGCTCTAAGGTGAATTTGGATGTTATTTGAGGAATCCTCTTCCTAAACTAATGGCTAGGTGATTGGTTAAAGGCCATATTGATGGTGTTGCTTTATTGACAATCTCAAGAGGTTAAGTAATTGGTTAGAGGTCATATTGATAGTTATGCTATATTAATAATCTTAGAGGACCAAATTTCTAAGGCTTGTACCATGGAGTGTCTAGAGACCTTCTATGTAGCCTCAGTATAGAGAATTCAAAGGGATAAAACATAGCCAATGGCCTTTGTTTACCTAATTAGCCTCTGTGTTGCACTTTACTAATATAGCTTGACAAGAACCAACAAAAAAATAAAGTGTATGTTCACACCACTTATAGTTTAACTCCCATTTTGTAAATTAATGCAACAAAATGGTGGTTCACTACCATTATTCATTTCTATTTATTGTGCCCCCTCTTGGTTTAATATTTCACCAGTGGTCCCCCTGCTCGTATTTTACTATTATAAGTGCTCATGATCTTTGATGTAATCAATGATACTCGCCCTAATCACATAATTCACCAACTTACTATCTCCATCTCAATTACTCACACCCACCACCACCTTACCCTAAGTTACTTCACTTGCCCCCCTCCTAGTTGCTTGTCCATAAATGTAATTAGTTGTCACCCTACTAATTAGTTAACTTCCTATATTCTCAAATATGTTTAATGAGGAATTGTTGAGTTGCCCCCAAGGGAGAAGATTTTGTTGATAAGGGGATCTTCTTTTCATGGATATGGGATCCCATGAGATCTTTCATTGACAATGTGAGGAACAATAGCAAAATATTATTTATAACATGTATCCAATCATCACCACTCAAAAATTATAATGTAACTAGCATATACCACATGTTATCAACCCATCGCCATCTTGTGGTCGATATATAAATCACACATTATTTCAACATGTCATCACGGGTATTATATCAACATTATTTCATGATCAAAACAAAACAATTATCACAAGATAATAAAGAATATAACTTGTACATAACTATATACCAGCCACAATGGGTCATGCATGTGTTATTCACGATGATATGGCAAAGAAACAAATCATCACAACATCTGGTCCATAAATTCAAAAATAATATGAAATCATCACATCATAGTAATGACACATAACATGACCATTGATAATGAATATATGTAAAGCAACAAGTTTAATCTTATAGCATAAAACAAATAATAATGTGAAGTCTTAAGCTATGAGAATGGAAATAGCAAATACTCAGCTTGGTATCAAAGAATCATCTTCAAAGGGTGCATTTTCAAGATTTTGGTCTCCCGGGTTCATATTTTGTTTCCAAATTGAATAGGGATTCACGTGAGGTTAGCAAGCACTAATCCAAACTACAAAGAGATTGTACAAGGTGGCATAGTACTTTCTCCACTGACCTACAATTTCAAGCATTAAGAGTTGTGGGAGTGAAAGGAAGAGTAACACTTTCAATCAAAAGGGGAAGGCTCTTGGCAAAGGAATTAGAGAAAGAGAAGCTATAGATATAGACAACGAATTGGAATTGATAGATTAAATCATGAAGATAACACTTACGACGCAAGAATCAAAAGATTGGAGAATTGTGTAGAAAATTTGCTTAGAATGAAAATTAAATTGATGAAGTCAATAGAAGAATTAGTGATGATTTTAAAAAAAGTGAAGCCAATGTTCCTAAGTATTAAAGAAAGTGAACCTCAAATATGTAAGTATTAAAAATGAGCATGGATAAATAAAATCAGGGAAGTATGTGAAACGGACTTAATCACAAGCAAAAGCAAATCAATCTTGAAAAAGAAATAGAAATCTGCTAGCAAAGAGCAAGAGAAATCTCCCAGTGAACAAAAATCAGCCTTACAAGTGCAAAACGAAAGAGGAAAAGTCTTCCTACAGAAGATTAAGATTAGAGGTTATCAACTCTTATGGATCCCATTTCCAAATCATTGATGCAACAACTTGGCTTGGAAACTCATGCATATCTTCAGATACGTTTATCATATGAAAGTGAAATAAATATAAGTTCAGATTTGCTACTATTTCTGAGTATATCAATAAAATCAAATGTGATGTGCCATTAGTCATAATTCTGTTTTATGATGTGTCCAAGAAAACAAGCTATATAGAACGGGGGGAGAGGAGGGGGTGGCCATTGGGGATCAAGATAAGCAATTTCGAAAACTAATTACAATCACAAATTTTGGAAGGCAACAAAAAACATGTGCATGCTTCTCAAGCATGTAAAGCATGTAGAGACTCGGAACATCATTGTAAGCATTGTAGCATTGATGGATATAAAAAGATGACATGTTGGAAGCTCCATCCTTGTACCCATCTAAAAAATAAAAATAAACAAGAAATTTTAAGCAATTTAGAGTGGACCTAAAACCAACCCCAAAATACAAAATAAATAAATAAGCAATTGCAACCATGAAAAATCAGTGATGTATGAGCAAGAAAAACTATGAACAAGCCAAAAAAAGTGTTGAAAAGGAAAAATAAATCAGCTAGTAATGACCAAGATAAATCTACAATCACCAATTGATAAAGTAGTAAGGGAAATCATCGACTCTTCTTACCAAAGGTTTGAATCATCGACTCTTCTTACTGAAGGCATCGACTCTTGTTGATCACAATTTTGAGAAAAAAATGATTTCCGAATCATTGGTGCAACAACTTGGCTTGGAGACTCATGCCTATCCTTGAGCACACACCTTGGGTGGGTT
The DNA here is from genome assembly GCA_000404065.3 of Pinus taeda. Classification (NCBI taxonomy): domain Eukaryota; kingdom Viridiplantae; phylum Streptophyta; class Pinopsida; order Pinales; family Pinaceae; genus Pinus; species Pinus taeda. The sequence continues at coordinate 9,937 of APFE030696993.1, read as the reverse complement.
GGTTGATCAAAGACACCAATATGCAAGTGACAAAGAAATTTGAGTTCAGATTTTCTATTATTTGCAGGTATACTGATGAAAACAAATGTGATGTTGTGCCATTAGTCATAATTCTTCTCCAAGGAATTTAGATGTTGCTTCCATGAAAATGTATATGGAGGTGACAAATAAGCAAAACATATGAAGCAATTTTGAAAAAAAAATACTATAGAAGGCAAGAAAATGCATTTGTGACATCTCATGCATGTAGGGACCCAAAACATCATTACAAGTACTACATCATCAACAAACTCAGAAAGGAAAAAATAAAAACAAAGCTGTGAAGCCAGGAATGACTACTCAAGTTGAAGGTGAAGAAATCGAATGCAATTTAGAGGTGTAAAATTGGCATGCCCAGCCCCAAAATCAAAGCTTAACATGCAAAAGAACGGTTGCAAGTATTAAAAATCAGTCATGTACGTGCAAGAGGATCTATCCTTGAAAGAGAAAAATAAATCATCTAGCAATGAGCAAAAGAAATTTTCCCAATGGTGAACAAAAATCAGCCTTACAGATGGAAAAAGAAGGGAAAGAAAAAATTGAAGAGGAAAGAGAGACTTTTCCTACCAAAGATTCAGATCACAAATAAGGTGTCGACTCTTTGAACCCATTTCTAAGATAATTTGATTTCCAAATCATTGGTGCAACAACTTGGCTTGGAATCGCATGCCCATTCTCAAACATATCCATTGGATTCGAAATCAAAGACACCAATATGCAAGTGACAAAGAAATGCATGTTCATATTCGCTATTATTTAAGTATATTGATGAAATTGAATGTCTGGTTGTGTCATTAGGAGCCAATCAAGCCAGGAAGTTGGTAACTGTGAGTAAAAAGTTCTTTTAATGGTGTTGACATCCAAACAAGGAGGAAACATCAAAGGAAAATTGTTGAAAAGACATGAGCATAGATCAAGATGTTTCAAGGTATGTTAGTGCAACCACACTTTGTGATATAAGCAAACCAACAACCTCCCTATTGGGATTGTATACAACGTTACACCTTCCTTCTAGAACACAAAACACATTTCCATGGATTTCTTGGGAAATTTGCCAAGGACAAAGAGTGAAAATGACTATTTTATAGTGGCAATGGATAGATTCAGCAAGTGATTGCTCTTACTCATTGTAAGAAGAGCATCAAAGCCCAAAAGACAACTGAAACATTCCTTGAGAAGGTATGGATTCAAATCCACTCAGTGAATACCCAAGTAAATGGATACACCATACTTGTTCATTTATTGAGGGGATATAATCACAAGCATCCCAAAACATGGGATGAAAGCTTACATTCAACGTGGATACAGTAGGGTAGTTCAATCATCTACTCACATGAGACCATTTGAAGTTTGTTGTCAATTCCTTACACAATCACCAATTGACATGGCAAGACAAGCAAATTAACGTTACAAATATACGAAATTATCTCTCACAATGAAAATGATATATTGGACAACACTTTTCAGTTAAAAGAAATTCAAAAATATAAATTTAACGTAGAAATCACAAAGACGAAATTCATAAACCGAATAAATACAAGTAAATTTACTATATTCATAAATTGGAAAAATACAATATTAATTACTACGCTCAGTATTGATATTCTTGCATAATGAAGATAAAGATTATCGTGAATTGGGTGATCATTGAGACCATAATTAGAGAGAGAAGAGTTATTAGCTCTTCATTGTTTTGTTTAAATATAAACTTCTCGAGCTAATATGGCCTCCACTAAAAAATACATCGCCATTTTGTCAATCTAGATAATGGAGAATCAAGGCTCCTCAAAATTTTGTTCCAAGAATGTAATTCATTTAAGAGTGCGCTCCATTTTGAATTACTTCAATGGAAGGGTGGGTGCTTGCTATATCGCTGATTCAACACTAGATTTGTGTGGGGGCTTTGCACCCATCCTCACTCTAACCAAAGATTTCTTCCTATCTTAGTTCAACGACTCGATACTCAACCCATATGCATGAAATTGCATGAAATCGTGTTTGAGGCCTGCGAACTATTGATTTTTCAATTAAAAAAATTGCCCACCTACCTTGCCTAGTATAGGTGGATTTCCCATGCCTTTTGATGAAGTTATGGCTTGCCCTAGAGCAGATAGCATCCCCTCTAATGGAAGTAATCTAGCATTAGCCTTAGTGATTTTCCCACCCTCTGCCTCAATATGAGGCAATGTTAGCAATCCAGACAGTTCACCAAACAAGTAGACCCCCCAACCAGTCAAAATTGGACCTGAACCAATAAAAAAACCAAACCAAAATCCAGTTGGCCAAAGAATATATAAAATATTCAAAATTTAAAGAAAAATGTATATATTCATGTGCATCCATATGAATCCAAACCATTTATGCACAAATACGAAATAGTTCTCAATTATATAAGGGTACATATAACCAAAATAATATCGAGTGCAATCCATCTCTTAGCCAAAAAGGATGACCTCTAGCATAAAAAAAGACATGCTACAACAAATATCAACATATCATCAAAATCATTGCATTAAGATAAGAGAGACAAAGCTTAAAATGTCAAGTCAAGATGATTATTAAATGAACCTAAAACATTAAAAATGGGCAATGTGGACATTCACTAATCAATAATAGTGGGATATTAAAACTAAAATTGTAACCATTATCTAACATAGTCTTCTTTCACACATGTCATCGTTTATCCCAACATCTATTTTTACTATCGAATCATGCATCATCGTAGATGTGACCATTTATGACATAGGTCAACGAGAGGGGGCTTTGCCTTCCCAAATCTCTTCCACCCCAAAGCTCCTCGGCAATGAAAATAGATGTAGCTCATACAAGCATTTCCAAGAGGGTATCTACTTATGCAAATCTTCATTAAATGTATCCTATGCTTTTTCTAAATGTTCACTTTATTAATTAACAAAACGAACATTTTTTAATTAAAGTGACTTTTAATTACTAATGTGACTAAAGTAGGTCACTTAATGATTTAATTAAAAGAGACTCATTGATTTCAAAATTAGATCTTAAACATTGAAGATTAGGTTTTTGGCTTATGTCAAAGTCATAAGAAAAAAGTTATAAAAGAAAGAGGGGGCAAACGGCAAAGAAGCACAGAGAGCATTCATTTCACAAGTCACATGAGTGAAGAAAAAAATTGGAGGTCTGATTTTCAGCTATTAGCAAGGAGTTTTAGCAGTAGTTCAGCAAAAAGAAGACATCCAATCAGTAGCAAGGAGAATATCAGTCGTACAACCCAGCAAAGGAGGACATATAGTCATTTATAGGGATTCATAAAGTCATTTGTAGGGATTGAAGAGTAGGCCGAACAAATTGCAGCACAGACCATGCATTTCATGTAGATATGCCTTGATTTCTGTGCAAACTGAAATTTTTCTAGGTTTATTATTTGTTTGTTAATTTCTCAAAGCCATTTTCCTTGTAAGAGAGCTCTTGTAAAAGTTTAAAGATATTTTGGATGATGGACTGGTCTAGAAGAGCAGAAATAATTGTGCATAATGTGATTTCTTTTCTTGTTTTCAATGATGAACTGATCTAGAAGAGCAAAAATAATTGCGCATTGTGTGTGATTGCGTTTCTCGTTTTCCGCTATATGCAAGAGTTAATAATTCCATCTAGACCTGATCTATTTTTTTAGATAGTTGGTTTTAGGATAATTTAGCATGGTGTTAGTGTTGATTTGGGCTAGCATCGGATGTGCTCTAGCCATGAAAATTGGTGGAGAGGCTAAGGCACATGAAATCTTCAATACCCAGAAAGGGTTTGCACGGATTCTAAACAGTTTGGGAGATATTAAAATAATTAATCTTAGTCATTGATTGGGGACTTAATCTCGGTCGTTGATTTGTCAACGAGAAAAGTATAAGAGAAGGCTTGAGGGTCACTTGAGAACACACCAAGAGATCAAGATTTCGACTTTCTAGGGTTGGGTTTGCTGACAAAGTTGAGAGAATGACTTGGAGTTGTCACGAGGGGCAGTGAATACAGAAGCAGAGAGAGCCGGGAGGATCAGCGCAGCAGCCAGCAGAGCTGGCTGCAGAGAGCAGAAGTCGGAACTGTCGGGAAAGCTGACGCAAAGGGTAGAAGCCGAAATTGCCGAGAAAGCTGACGCAAAGGGCAGAAGTCGGAACTGCCAGGAACAGCCAGAACTGTTGGAACTGTCGAAATTGTTGGGAAAGCTAACCTAGAGGGAAAACGCTAGAACTGTCGGGAACAACTAGAACTGCCGGAACTGCTAGGAAAGCTGACGCAAAAGGAAAAAGACGCTGACATAGTCCCTAGAGGCTGACGCTGGGGTTTTTTGTGGGGTAGATTAGAGCTAAGGAGCTACCGGAGTGTTTATCTGGGGTTTCAACCAGAGCATCTGTCTCCGAAGGAGAGGTACTACTTTCGAGATTTTTATCTATTGGGTGAGTCGTATTTGGCACCCAAATTGTATTCAGAAAATGCGTAATAAATCAAACCCTCAAATAGCTGCACTGGTTTTCCCGCATTAGATTTTTCTGGGGACATTAGTCCAAAAATAACAATGTCATTTGTGTGCTTGTTTTTGTTCCCTTCAGTTGATGATCTGTAATGTGTTGAGCATGTACTTGTGTTTATTTTCAGTATTTACATGGTAAATAACTTGTTAATTAATCAGAACAGGTAGGAAGGAATAAATCAGAAAGTATATGGAGGGTTTCTAACTGTTAGACTTAGAAACTCCAACATGGCATCAAAGGGTGGTTACAAATCACAGGAGAACAAAGCAGAGCCAAGCAGAGTAGCAACAGTAGAAAACAATTGTCTAGCAAAGAAGCAGCAAGGAAGGGGTGATGCAGTGCCTGCGTCATCAAGTTCGAGCCAAGAAGAGGCAGCGCAGAGGCTAAGGGAGGCAAAGACAGGCTCACGCAGAGGCCAGGAGGGCTGAGGAAGTTGATTTGCTGGTGTCAGGATTGTGCAGAGCCTAGGAGCTCTAACCTTCAGGTTGTTGGGGTTTAGGAGGCAGTGCGTAAGTTACAAAGTGGAGCTGGTGGGGTACTATAGTCAGAACAATACCTTATAGGGCAAGGCCAAGGTAAAGAGAGTTGTTGCCGAGGCAGATTTCTAGCCAAGGAATCCAGATCAGTGTTGTTGTTGCACAGACGATCAGAGAGGGGCAACTTGACGTTGGCAGAAGGATTTCCAGGTGGGAAATCGGGACTCAGAGGGAGTCCAGAAGAGAACTTCCAAACGAGAAGTAGAGAGACTCAGCAGGATTCGAGCCGAGAACTTCCAGACGAGAAGTGGAGAGACTCAGCAGGAGTCCAACTGAGAACTTCCAAAAGGGAAGTAGAGTGACTCAACAAGAGTCCAACCGAAAACTTCCAGACGAGAAGTGGAGAGACTCAGCAGGAGTCGAACCAAGAACTTCCAGACGGGAAGTAGAGAGACTCAGTAGGAGTCAAATCGAGAACTTCCAAATGAGAAGTAGAGAGACTCAGCAGGAGTCGAACCGAGAACTTCGAGACGGGAAGTAGAGAGACTCGGAGGAGTCAACAAGAAGAGCAGAGAAATGGCCATGAATGTGCTGATGGATCAGGACAAGTTGGAAGGCCAGGATCCTTTATGTTCTGTGTGCCATGAGTGCACACACACCACTTGAGCGGAACTGGGGAAACATCGAGCTGTAGTCAGATGGACTACAGGCGATGAGGGGCAGGATCCTCGAGGTACCCAGCCTCTTGGATTAGACCTTGCTACGAGAGCCCCGAAGAGGAGTAGCAATACTGGCGATGTCAGTAGAGACGGATGCGGATGGAGCAACAGAGGGAGCTATAGTGCAGGATTCTCAGGGCAACGCGAGGCTAGCACGTTGCAACAGTGTGAGAGGCACGGGAGTGTTGCACTAGTGCAGGATGGCACAGAGAGGTGTGCAACGATGCGAGATGCATGGAGTTGTTGCAGCAACACAGAGATCAGAGGGGGCACTTGTCAGTGACAGAGGGATCTTCAGCGTCAGGAGTGTTTCTAGCCTGACAGAGATGTCAAAGTTGCGAGATCAGTTACTTACTTCTCAGTAACTGAGTTGCAGTGCAGCAGTTAGCCCAGTGGTAGTGCTATGGGCAGCACGATGCAGCATGATGAGAGGGGTTGCAGTGCAGATGCAGCAGTGGCAATGGCAGGGCCATGGGTAACAGCACGGATACATAGGGAGTTGCAGTACGGATGGAGTAGTGACAGTGGCAGGGCCATGGGTAGCAGTATAGGATGCAGCACTGCAGAGGATGTTGGGTAGCAGGCCTAGCATCAACACAGGGACCGATGTCGGATGATCGGAGTGATGCTCAGTGAGGAATATTACTAGAGCACAATCCTCACTAAGAGGGAGTTTTGATTTGGGGTAGCATCGAATGTGCTCTAACCACGAAAATTAGTGGAGAGGTTAAAGCGCATGATATCTCCAATACCCAGAAAGGGTTTGGACAAATTCTAAAAAATTTGGGAGATATTAAAATAATTAATATTTTTAATGTGAATTAATATAAAACTGTGTTAGAATGGACCAAAAGTCATGGATCAAGCCAGATCTAACCTTAGCCGTTAATTAGGGACTTAATATCAACCGTTGATTTGTCAACGAGAAAAGTATAAGAGGAGACTTGAGGGTCACTTGGAGAACACACCAAGAGATCAAGATTTTGATTGTCTGGGGTTGGGTTTGTTGAGAAAATTGAGAGAGTGATCTGGAGTTGCAGCTGAGGGGCAGTGAATACAGAATCAGAGAGGCAGAGATAGTGCCGGGAGGATCAGTGAAGCAACCGGGAAATTTGACGCAGAGGACAGAAGCTGGAACTATCGGGAACAGTTGGAACTGTCGGAAACTATCGGAACTGCCGGGAAAGATGATGCAAAGGGTAGAAGCCGAAACTATCGGGAACAGCCGGAACTGTCGGGAACTGAAATTGTCAGGAACTGCCGAAACTACCGGGAAAGTAGACGCAGAGGGAAAAAGAGGCTGACACAGTCCCTAGAGGTTAATGTTGGGGTTTTTCGTGGGGCAGATTGGAGCTAAGGAGCTGCCGGAGTGTTTATCCGGGGTTGCAGCCGGAGTGTTTATCCGGGGTTTCAGCCAGAGTGTTATCCGAGGTTTCAACCGGAGTGTTTGTCTCCGAAGGAGAGGTACTACTGCCAAGATTTTTCTTTGTTGGGTGAGCCAGATTTGGCACCCAGATTGTATTATGAAACTGCTTAATAAATCAAACCCTCAGATAATTGCACCGATTTTCCCGCAATGGGTTTTTCCGAGGACATTAGTCCAAAAATAATAGTGTCATTTGTGTGCTTGTTTCTGTTTCCTTCAGTTGCTGATATGTAATGTGTTGAGCATGTACTTGTGTTTATTTTCAGTATTTACATGTTAAATAACTTGTTAATTAATCAGAACAAGTAGGAAGGAATAAATCAGAAAGTACATGGAGGGTTTCTAACTGTTAGACTTAGAAACTCCAACAATTAGAGGTTTTGTTCTGAGAGAAAAGTAGATCTATTATTTTCCAAGATACTTCAACAAGCTTGAGAGACAGAGCTCAAGACAGCCATTTTTGTAACCAATGTGAAAGTTGAGGATCGACTTGATGGGGTTTCAAATTTCTTGCCATGCAAGGAAAGAATCTCAGTGATCTTGAAGGAGCAATACTTGTGGGAAGCCGTGTCCGACCCTCCTGCTCCAACATAGACCTTAGGGAGCATGCAGACACCAATAATAGTAGACCCTATAATGCAGGTAGCATGGGATAAGGAAATAAAGGAAAAGAAGGTGATCCCTTATGCTATTAAGGATCATCTAATTCTACATGTTGCAAAAAAAACCAAATATAAGGACATATTTGATTTCGTAGTATTACTTTTTCAAAGTGATAACATGAGTCAAAAAATGATTCTCAAAACTAATCTCAAAATGCAAAATGAACCCCTCCAACAATGTGACCAATTGCCTTATGAGAATCACACAAATCCATGACCAGCTTGCAATTATTGGAGGATGTACTAGATACAGAGCTAGTGAATGTTGCTTTGAATGGGTTGACCAAGGCTCGAGAACCATTCATCATGGGCATTTGTGCCCAAAAGTATCTTCCCAAGTGGGAGAGACTTTGTGATGACTACATCCAAGAGGATACTCGTAAAGAGTCCACGAACAACAAGCGAAGAGGAGCAACAAATGAAAACTTGGTCTTGGTCAATGAGATGAAGAAGACCAAAGGGAAAATTTTCATCAAAAAGGGTGACAATTGTTGAAGAATGTAACTAGTGTCAGTCTTCATAATTGTATTTCATTCATGATGTATTGAATTTGTCAAAAGAAAGAAAAAGAAATTTTATTATAAATAAAATTGACTTATTAAAGCATGCCTTTCATGCTTGGGTCAATTATTTATAGGTCAAAGCCTGCATTGCAGGCTTCTAGGGTTTATGTCCAATGTCTTTTTCCATGTCACGATGTAAAAGACCCTTGGGATTTATTTGTCAAAAAAGAAATTTATTTTATGTGAATTAGGTCTCCTAGGCTTCCTCCACCAAGTCGGTCTCAAAGAAGGACAAGTTAGCCTAACAGAGGATGCTCGTAAAGAGTCCACGAACAACAAGCGAAGAGGAGCAACGAATGAAAACTTGTTCTTGGTCAATGAGATGAAGAAGACCAGAGGGAAAATTTTCATCAAAAAGGGTGACAATTGTTGAAGAATGTAACTAGTGTCAATCTTCATAATTGTATTTCATTCATGATGTATTGAATTTGTCAAAAGAAAGAAAAAAGAAATTTTATTGTAAATAAAATTGACTTATTAAAGCATGGATTTCATGCTTGGGTCAATTATTTATAGGTCAAAGCTTGCATTGCAGGCTTCTAGAGTTTATGTCAAATGTCCTTGTCCATGTCACATTATAAGAAACCCTTCCTAGGATTTATTTGTCAAAAAAGAAATTTATTTTATGTGAAATTAGGTCTCCTAGGCTTCCTCCACCAAGTTGGTCTTAAAGAAGGACAAGTTAGCCTAACAGAGGGGCAGAAACTCCTATATAAAGGCAGCAACTCAAACTCACTCATCAAGTTCGATATGCAACTTATGGGGCCAGAAAAATTGTGAATTTCAAGGAAGAAGAGGAAAGGGATAGCGAAGGAGAAGGATGTCTCTATCAAGCACAAGAAGTCGAAATTCTCCCTCTCTCTCACGTGTGAAGCTTCTAGGCTGCTGGAGGGTCGAAATTGTAGTATTGAAGCTGGGCCAAAATTGTAGTACTGAAGCTGGGCCAAAATTTTGTGTTGTTGGCGGCCGGAATCTCTAGGTTGTTGTTGGGCTAAAGTTGGTGGACAATTGTTGAAGAATGTAACTAGTGTCAGTCTTCATAATTGTATTTCATTCATGATGTATTGAATTTGTCAAAAGAAAGAAAAAGAATTTTTTTTATAAATAAAATTGACTTATTAAAGCATGGCTTTCATGCTTGGGTCAATTAGTTATAGGTCAAAGCCTGCACTGCAGGCTTCTAGTGTTTATGTCAAATTTCCTTGTCCATGTCACATTGTAAAAGACCCTTCTTGGGATTTATTTGTCAATAAAGAAATTTGTTTTATGTGAAATTAGGTCTCCTAGGCTTCCTCCACCAAGCCGGTCTCAAAGAAGGACAAGTTAGCCTAACAGAGGATGCTCGTAAAGAGTCCACGAACACCAAGTGAAAAGGAGCAACAAATAAAAACTTGTTCTTGGTCAATGAGATAAAGAAGACCAAAGGGAAAATTTTCATCAAAAAGCGCGACAATTGTTGAAGAATGTAACTAGTGTCAATCTTCATAATTGTATTTCATTCATGATGTATTGAATTTGTCAAAAGAAAGAAAAAAGAAATTTTATTGTAAATAAAA
>APFE030696990.1:105466-134360 GCA_000404065.3 Pinus taeda | reverse complement strand
CTTGCCATCAAACTTCCTCATATCGATTTTTGGAATATGGTGCATCTTCGATCCAACATTAGAGTCTATGAAATCATGATTAACATTTCCTTTGTTCGCATCATGAGTTTCCTTTACTCCCTTCTCACCATTAGTAAGTATTTCTTGTAGAAAATTTGTCAAATCTTCCTTCAAATCTATCTTCAAATCATCAATCTTGGCTTCCACGCCCTTTATCTTAGATTCCACACCATTTATCTTAGCTTCTGTTATCTTTTGTGAGCGTGAAATTTGTTGCACTTGGTCTTGTAATTTTGATATATCATGTAGCATTTCTTCCTCTTCTTCATGACTCATGCTAGAGCTTTTAGATTGCTTACTAGGTGTTTGCATTTTCTTTCCTCAGGGAATCAGTTACCCATACTCATTCTCTACTATGCCCTTTGAACTCCTTCAAAATAATTTTTCAAACCAAGCTTAAGCAAAAATTTAAAAAATCTACAAACCTGTTTTGCTTTGTAGGAGCTCAATATTGCCTCTAATTTATCTCTGTAATTTCGGATCATCTAGTTCTGAAATTACAACCTACAGTAGCCCTCTATGTCCTCTTTCCAATGCCACCAGTTTGACCCCAATTGGATTCTCCAATGAAGAGTTATGCCAAATCTCCCACAGTGACTTGATTATAGACTAATTTAGTAGAGCGAACTTGTATGACGTGATACGTGTCCCTGTTTTGACCTTTGGTTCTGAACAGTATATAAAAGAAACTACAGTCTGTCTTCTTTCTATACCTTCTTACTAAATTTCAATCCGACGCTCAGAGAGAACATTATGATGATTTTCCCGAGGTCACCTGTTTGCAATGTGATTCAGGAGTTTGCAAAAATACCAACTTCCTCAAATCATATCTGCGCAAAAATAGCACAAAAAGCTCTGAAATTCAGACCCAAGGTTTAGTGCAATTTCTACTCAAATGGGTTTTGTTTTTCGCTTCTGAAATGCCGCAGCAAAAAAGTTATAGCGAACATGCCACGATGACCTGTTTAGAGCAGCGAAACCCTAGAATCCAAAGCTCTGAAACCAAATGTTATGAAACCAGCTCAAGAAAAAGATAGAAAAGATAGATCAACGCCTTGAAATTCAGCCTCTTTGAGGGGGCAACCTCCTTTACATTAGATAAATGAACAATTCTTAGATGATTCAAATGACAAAACCTCCTTTCTATATATAGGAGTCTGAGGAGTCATAACATAACCCTGTTGACCTAACAATAATAATATAAAGCCACAAAAATAACAATAGAGGGATTCTATGGGGCATAGTAATAAAAATGTGGAGATAAGAGGGGCACAACAATATTAATAAGGGCTACAACTAAAATAGTAACGGGGTACTCACTAGTATTATAGGGACCCAACAGTTGGTGCCTCTAGTGAGTGGTTGCTCACAAAGAGAGTGACGTAATTAATTTGGTGCTTAAATTACATCATAAAACAAACAACAAATCAGTGGCTTTTTCCCACTGGGTTTCCACATGAAAACACTGCGTCAAATGTATGTTGGTCACGAGATTGTTGCTTGTGTATGTTTTCTAAAATTTTATAAGATTTACTACTTTATGAATGAATTATTTCACATATGATGGAAATATAAGGACAATAAGAAAATAAAATAAATATTTTCTTAAATGTCTGATTCACCCCTCCCCCTCTCTTAAATTCCTTAATTTAAAAATTGGTTTCAGAGCCAAGTTCCTTTAGTAACATTTTAACCACTCGAAGGTATATCCTTAAGGAATTATGAATAGGAAAGAGAGTCAAGAAGTTTACTTGAGTAGGGTACCGATCTTTGATGGAGCCAATTATGCCTTTTCGAAAGTAAGAATGGAAACCTATCTTATCTCCCTGGGGATAAATGTTTGGACCTCAGTACTGATAAAATTACAATGTCCCAGATATTCCCCCCCAGAGATGTAGATGGAAACAAACTGTATCTAGGCAATGGTAAAGCAAGCATGCCATTCTTGCTAGTATCAGTCAGTCAAAACTTGTGAAGCTTATGCATTGTAAGTCTTCTTATGAGATGTGGGAGAAGCTTAACCAATTTCATGAAGGAGATGGAAAAGTGAAGCAAGAAAAACATCATACTTTTAGAATGAGGTTTGAAAGCTTGAAGATGACTGAGAATAAAAGCATAGATGAGTACTTCCTCGGAGTTGATGAAGTAGTTAATATGATTAGAGGACATGGTGAAGAATTCAAGGAATATTTTATCATTTAAAAGCTATTAATATCTCTACCCATGAGATTTAATGCCAAAATATCAGCTACAGAGGAAATGGTCAACCTAAAGGATCTCAAGATGGATCAACTACATGGTACTCTCAGATCCTATGAGATGAGAGTAGGAATGGAGAAATATGAACCAAAGTAAGATGCATTCATAGTATCCAATAAGGGAAAGGAACATAGATTTTATCAAGAATTATCTAGCAGTGAATATGATCATGATCTAGCTCCACTAGCTATAAAGCTGAAGCGAGGCTCTAGTAAATATAAAGAGAAGTTTACCTCTAAGTGTTTCGACTGTGGAGGATTTGGATGTTTCTCTTCCAAATTCCCTTACAAAGAGGGGACTAAAAGAGAGGAAGGTACAAAATTTAAAAATAAGTCTCAAACATTCTAGAGGAATAAACCGTACAAGAAGAAGGGGTTCTATTCCAAAGAGGATAGTTCAAACCCAGACTCAGACTGGTTAGACTCATTCGAAAATCAGTCAAATGAGTATCTTGTTACGGCTCTCAAAACAAAGTCCAAGAAATAGGGTCTTATGGACTCTAAATAGGAAGAAAAGGAAGGATTGGTAGATCTTGAGGGAGAACTCATCAGTGCCCTTGATGAGTTGAAGAAATAAAGGAAGAAAAACAAGCAACTAAAGGAATAGTTGCAGCATATAGAAGAAGCAATGTATAACTTAGATAATGAGGATTTTTCATATTGGATATTTTTTTTGAGGAGGCTATCAAGAGCAAGGATAGTGTAGCTCTTCTACCGTGAGAATCTAGAAGAGCAGAAAAAGAAACTGAAGTAGGAGTTTCTCAAGTTGAAAAGGGAAACGACCTCAAAAATATGTAAAGATGATTTTTTGTGTTTAAAGGTTGAGCTAGAGGAAGCCGCATGAAATGAAGAGGTACTTCAAGATATGATTCAAGAATGGGAAGGAAATTGCCAAGTATCTTGAAGAAAAGGTGGCATATCTAAGAAATAACCTTGAGAAGGAAAAGACTGAGAAGGGTCTAAGTGAGAGATTTGTTGAAGGGACTAGAAGACTAAATTAGATTCTACGCTGTCAAAGGCCCTCAAGAATCAGAACCAAACTCGGGTACTTAAAGGAATAAGAATATTCTATCAGGAAGAAGAAGATAAACTTCAGGTTCATAGGAGTTGAAGAACCACATAGTTATAAGAGGAATCATCATGAAAGAGTTCATGAAGACAAAAGAGAAGCCAAAAAAAGAGGAGAACGTTAATGGAGGATGATTCAAACAAACAGTCGACCAAGGTATTTCTCTGCTAAACCTCATAATGTTTTTGACAATAGGTGTGTTTACTTATTTTATGGTCACTACTACAAGTGTCATATATTTGGACACAAAGTTATTAATTGTAGAAGTGTCAAAGTTGAAAGAGATGAAAATCTTAGGCTTAATTCACACGAGACTGCTAAGTCACAATATTCCTCTTTTAGGAATTAGAATACCTTTAATCACCTACAAAGTGAAGTTGAATGTTTTAAATGTAATAATTTCGGGCACAAGGTCAGCAAGTGTATATAGGGAGGTTTAAATACTTGTCTAGACATCAAACTGGCATACATACTCATATACAAAAGGATAAAAGAAGTTGGAAACAAAAGACCAAAAAGAACATGCAATGTGGGCTCACCTTATCAATGCATGATAAATAAAACCAATGGTATGTAGACAGTGGTTGTTCCAAACACATGACTGGAACAAGAGCAAATTTCTATCGCTAAAAGAAAAAGATATAGGAGGCAATGTCACCTTTGGAAAAAATGCTCTAGAAAGAATCAAAGGGAAAGGAGTGGTCAGTCTTTATCAGAAGACAAAAGTACAAAATGTGTTGTATATGTACAATCTGCTAAATGTCAGCCAGATTTGTGACAATGACTATGATGTGGCCTTCCAATCTAAATATTGTGAGATCTAAATTATAAAAAAATGGAAAACTAGTGGGGAAGGTAGTCATGATTTACAATAATGTGTATGTGTTTGATGACTCAAGGGTCAGTTGTTACTTGAGAAAAACTAGAAAATAATTATTGTGGCATAAGAGGCTCAGACACATGAATTCTGATAGCCTAATAAGGATAAGAAAGATAGGCATGGTAAAGGGATTACCTAAATTTCCAAGGCTTGAGAGCACAATCTGCAAGTCATGTTAGTTTGGCAAGAATACTAGGACTCATTTCAAAATGAAATAGTTATTCTCATCTAGACCTTTGGATCTTATTCACAAAAATATATATGTCCCCATAAGAACAAAAACATCAGAGGGAGAAAGGTACTTCTTGCTTTTCATTGATGATTACACGAGGGCTACTTGGATTCTCCTTCTAAAAGAAAATTCAGAAGCATTTGAGCACTTCAAGAGGCTTAAGGCTCAGGTATAGAATGACAAATATTTGAAGATAAATTGCTTGAGATCAAAAAGAGGCGGATATTTCACCTCAAAGTAGTTTGGAGAACTTTGTGAAGAAAAAGTTATGAGAAGGTAGTTCTTAGTCGCCAGAACTCCTAAGAAAAATGGACTTATGGAGAGGAAGAATTGAACAATCCAGGAAATCACAGAGCAAAGTTAGATGAAGCAGGAGTGGCTCACCACTTCTAGGGAGAAGCAGCTTAGGAAGTAGTATACTTGTCAAACATAACTCATCTTAGGCCTAATAGTGACAAAACTCCATATGAATTATGGAAGGGTAGAACTACATTAGTTAAACACCTCAAGGTGTTTGCGAGAAAGTGCTTCATATAAAGAAAAAAAAAAGAACCTTGGGAATCTTAACTCATGTGCTGATGAAAGAATGTCACTTGGATACTATATTTGAAGAAAAGGTTATAGATGCTACAATAATAGGAAAAGGAAGATAAAAGACTACATTGAAATAGTGGTTGATGAAGTAGGCTCACACCTAAACCCTTTGAAATTAAGTTGGAATTAGATTATGAAGAGAGTTCAGAGTTGAGAGATGCATATCTGAATGAAACAAATTCAGGCAATGAAGGTGACGAAGCAAGCACATCTTCAAGTCCAAAAGCACATCCCAGGAATGTTCAAAAGGAACACCCTGAGAGTCAGATTCTTGGGGATTAAAGAAAGGGTGTCTAGACAAGAAGGAGACTTGTGGGAAATACAAATCATGCAAATTTGGCTCTACTAATACAAATAGAACCCAAAAACCAATATGAAGCAAGTGAAGATAAGTTATGGGTGAAAGACATGAATGAAGAGCTAGACCAAAATGAAAATAATGAAATGTGGGAGCTTTTCCAAAGAGAAAAAGATAAAAATGTTATTGGAACCAAGTGGGCTTTCAAGAAGAAGCTGAATGAAAAAGGTCAAGTAATCAGGAACAACACTCGGTTGGTTTGAAAAGGGTATGCCCAAATAGAATGGATAGACTTTGAAGAAACCTTTGCACCAATAGCCTGACTAGAAGCCATAAGAATCTTCCTTTCTCTTGGCATTCACAAGAACATCAAAGCTTATCATATGGATGTAAAGTTTTCCTTTATCTATGGATACTTAGAAGAGAAGGTTTACATTGAGCAGCATGAAGGATTTTCACTATCATTTGATGAAGGGCTTCTATGTAAATTGAAGAAGGCTCTGTATGGTTTGAAATAGGCCCCTAGAGCCTGGTATTAAAGCATGGATAAGTATATTCAGCAACAAGGTTTTAAGAAAGCCTCACTTGACAACAATATCTATGCAAAATATGAAGATGATCATCTACTGATAGTGGTTGTGTATTTCGATGACATCATATTTGGAAGTGATGTGGAGAATTTGGGGAATCATATTGAAAATTGTATACAAAAAAGGTTTGAAATGTCCACTATTTAGTGAGTTGTCCTTCTTCTTGGGTCAACAAATCATTTAGTCCCCATGAGGATTTTTTATATCTCAATCCAAATACCACAAGGAAACTTTGAAATTTTTGGAATGGAGGACTACAAACCTGTCAATGCACCCATGACTATAGCTTGTAAATTGTTTAAGGAATATGCAACACCATAGGTAAATCAAACTGAATATATATCGACGATGGGAAGCTTATTGTATTTGACAACTCCAATGCTAGATATCATGCAAGCATTGGGAATTGTGGCAAGATTTCAGGCTTCTCCAGAAGAAATTCATGTGTTGGATGTTAAGAGGATTTTTAAATATCTTCAAGGTACAACAAAGTATGGGTTATGGTATCCCAGGAGTAAATACTTCCATTTGAAGGCCTACATGGATGCAGATTCAGCTAGAAGTCTAGATGATAGGAAGAGTAATTCTAGTGAAACATTATTTTTGGGTGACTGCTTCATATCATGGGTTAGAAAGAAGAAGAATTCCATCTCTATATTGACTGCTGAAGAAGAATATATTGCTACTGCAACTTATCATACATATATTGCATGGATGAAGAAAACCTTAAACGATATATAGGTAGAATTTCCTAATCCCATTCCAATAATGTGTGACAACACTAGTGCAATCAACATCTCAAAAAATCCAATCATGCATTCAACAACCAAGCACATTCTATCAAGTATTATTTCTTAAGGGAACAAGTTGTAGCCAATACTGTTAAACATGTATATGTTCCCACTTAAAAAAACTGGCAAATATCTTTACCAAGCCACTTGAAGGAGAACCATTTGAGTATCTCAAGAAATATATAGGAGTTGTGAATCCTCCCTCCAAGTGAATTCATCTTGGTAGGAGGTGGCAAATACTCATTATAAGGAAATCATGGTAGAGTAGGGTGCATTGGTTCAGGGAGAGTGCAAGTGAAGTTTTCTTTGCCACTGATGTCAAAGGGGGAGAAATTTGGAATCAGAGAAGACCATGCAAAGGTGAGGGACAGTTTGTACTGTTTCCATCAATTCCAAAGGGAGAGATTGTTGGACATATTATGGTATGAAGGTGGTTGGCTATGTAAGTGTTGGCATTGATGTCAAACAAGCGTTAGCCAGAAAATGGGGCTTCAAGCCTTGGTGGTTGTGATTCTAGATAAATAAAGACTTTGGAGCCATACTTTGATGCAAAATATGAGCTTAGCTTCTAATCAAACTCCTTTAATTTTAAATTTCTCTAAAAAATATTTCTAATAGTATGTGGAAGTCAATAAATGGACTTGTGGTTTGAGAGATATGGCTGGCTGAAGCCCATGATGATTCAAGCATTATGCAGTGAGGAATATCATAGATCGGAGGTCTTTATGAATCGCAATCAGAGGTCTTGGACAATTGGAGGTACCGATGAATTGAATATCGATGATCCCACATGTTCAAGGTATCACAATATTGGGGGATAACCTGGGACTATACATTCCTTTTTAAATTGTCTGAGAGGCCAAAAACGAAAATACAAAGGAATTTGTTGAAAAAACCAGAGTAGGAGAGGCCCCTTTCTCTCTCCTTTAGAAAAGACACATAAAGGCATCTGATTGTGATCCAAATGGATCCAAGAAACATTATCTTTATCTTCAAAAACTAAGAAATCATTCCAAAGACCAAAGAAAATCACACAAGGAAGCCTTTCAAAACACTATCGGGAGGCAAAAACCCATGAAACCAGTGAAAAAAACAGTGTATAGAAGGCAGAAAAAAGTAATGCACAGTAGCCATCAAATATAGCTGATCAATAGTCCAGATCTGAGCAGCGGGTCACAATTGTTGGTGGCCTTCAGCTGATGTCAATAGGATCCACATAAGACTTGCGATGGCAATCGGCGGATATCGGCAGGATCCACATAAGGCTTGTGACTGTAATTGGTGGAGACCTCATAGGAGTGTGATGGCGACTGGCGGGGTCAACGAGGATCATTAACCAAACGCGCAAATCAACGGCCCATGTTGCATCACCAAATCACAATCAGAAAAATATAAAGGATTTGAGGTTATGTATATATGCATATATGCGATCTGATGGACTAGACCTACTAATACTATAAGCCATATTTTATCGATCTTGAGATCCATCAAATACCAGTTTTTGTATTTTCGTAGTTTCTAATATATTTCCAACATACAAAGGGACGGGCCATTCTGATATGCGATGGAAACTTACAAGACGACCCAATAGAATAATAAGGTGGATTTAAGGACTTTTGAACTTCAATACATTAAGTTTTGGAAGATTTTCTATGTTAAATACATTTTCACTATGTAAATAGAGCAACGTTGTTTCAGGAGTTCCACAGGCCCAAGACACTGTTACGTTACGCAATAGGTGGCCACCTCCCCTTTTGGCATTTACCAATGATTGTATAATGCTAGAAGAGGGATTCAAAGTGGATAGAGGCTGGGGAGACTAAGAGACGAGAATCTGAAATGAACAGGTAGCATAGCTTTGGCTTTAAAGCCATATACAGAGAGTGAAGAAAAGGAGGCAGTATTGCAGGCAAATGAGATAGAGTTGGCACAAAGATAGAGAGCATTGAGGGAGTTTGTGTACTCAGAGAAAACTTGAGAGGTTCAATTAAAGATCTTTTTATTGTATTCTATTGTGTGTGAGGCTCAAATTGAGCTCATTGTTGTAAAAAGAAATTTGCTTGAAGATATAATAAAGAGGCTACCACTGAAGGCTGGACTAGAAGATGTAGCCTAGGAGTATTGGGTGAACTCCTCATTAAATTTTTGTGTTATGTGTTGTCAATTATGTTTTGTTTATTGCTTCATTTTCTATGAATTTCAAAATCTTATCGATCCATTGCATAAGATGATGTAGAGAAATCCATGCACATAAGTCTGTAAAACCTTATTAATTGTCTTAGATCTCATTATCAGATAAAGTGGTATCGAAGCTTTGGGTTGCTAAGGTTAGACAAGATTGTCCTAGATTGTTTGTCAATGATAACTAGGTCAAAACTTAAGTTAGGAGAAGGAGAACTGGTTGAAACTAACCCAGAAATTGGTAGAGTCTATCCTAGGAGGGAAATGGCAGAAGAAAATCCCTTGGAATTAGACTCTTAGTTCATGGAAAGTTTCATGACCGTGAGAGCCATGGTAGAAGAAATGTATAGAGAATTTAAGAAAGGTCGAAGTGAAGACTCTTCAACCTCCAAACAAGACAAAGGAATAAAAGAATATCTCATAGATGGCCATTCTGAAGGAAAAGGGAAAGGAAAGGAGGTTCCTCTTTCCACTCCTCCTAAAAGCCCAGAAAATAGAAGGAAGAAAACATCTCTGAATAAATTAGATTTTAAATTTGATTTGCCGATATATAATGGATAATTAAACACAGAGAAGCTAGATAACTTGATTAGACAGATTGATGTGTATTGCAAGGTGCAGAGCATTGATTCCGATAGGAGTAAAATTCAGCTGGTCAACCTACACCTTGGATGAACTACCTTGGTATAGTGGGAAGGCAGGACAAAAGCTGACTTGAAGAAGCATGGTAAAATTATTTCTGTCTGGAGTGGATTTGTTTCTATAATTAAAAAAGAATTATATCCACTAGCTTATATGCAGCAAGCTATGATGAGTTGGCGAACTCTATGCCAATTAAAAGGGAAAAGTGTACAAAGCTACACCCAAGAATTTAGAAAAAGAGCTTTGATTCTAGGAATTTCTTTAGACTCACCTGAAACTTTGCTGAAGTATATAGGTGGTCTACACAATTATTTTAGGCACACCATTCTCATGTTTAACCCTACTAGCATAGATGAGGTATCTGTTCAGGCTACCCATCTAGAGGCTAGAGGCAAGAATGTGAACCCAGAGATTGGAGGATCATCTAAACCCACTACAAGCAATAACAAGGAGAAGAGGTAGCAAAAATGGAAAGAGAGGAAGGCAAACATTGTACAAAAGGCCAAACCTTCATGCACTCACTCCAAGAAGGATGGACATGAGGATGAACATTGCTGGTCTTTTCATCCGGAGCTAAAACCCAAGAAGTTAGATGGCAAGAAGAAGAAGACTGTTGCTGCTATAGAGAAAAAATTTCAGTCAGACTCAAGTGATGAAACAACAATCACACTGACAAGTACAAAAGGTAAAAATTATAAAGCATCTACTAGTAATTTTGTACAAACTATTGATAGTGAAGAAAATGAGAGGAAAAGGCATGAGCTTTTTCATACTAGAGTTATTTCAAGGCATCAAAATATTGATACTTTGTTTGATAGTGGCTCTCAAGTAAACTTAATTTCTGAAGCAATTGTAAAGAAACTGGGATTACTAACCACACCACACAAGAAGCCATATCCATTAGGTTGGGTATGTGATAAAACAAAGCTACAAGTGACTAGACAATGTAAACTTAGGTTTTCTTTTGGGTCAACATTTGTAGATGAGGCTGAGTTAGATATCGTTCCTTTGGATATATGTGGAATTGTTTTAGGAAGTCCTTACTTGTATGACAGAAAAGCCATTTTCTATAGAGGTGAAAATAAGTATCAACTCATTAAATATGGAATCGAATATATTGTAAGAGCTCCGAAACTCAAGAATAATTATACTCTCATAAACTCATGGCAGATGTAAAGAATTGTAAATTCATGCAAGAAATTTTTACTGATGGTTGTAAAGGAAAAGAAACCTGATAAAACCAATGTATTTGAAGGTTGTGATGCTAAACAGTAACATGATTTAGAAAAATTTGTTTCCGAATATGATATCATATTTCAAGAACCTAAAAGTCTGCCACCCAAAAGGGAAATTGTACATGATATTAATTTGTAGCAATATGCTCCATTTC
Organism: Pinus taeda; assembly: GCA_000404065.3. Lineage (NCBI taxonomy): Eukaryota > Viridiplantae > Streptophyta > Pinopsida > Pinales > Pinaceae > Pinus > Pinus taeda. Next base: position 123,375 of record APFE030696990.1, on the reverse strand, counting down.
CTAACATCGGAATGTACAGGTTAACTGCTTTAGAAAATGTAGAGATCAAGAAGAAGGTACAAGAGCTACTCGAGAAAAGGCTCATAAAACGAAGCACATCACCATGCGGATCTCCAATCGTGTTGGTGAGGAAGAAAGATGGTTCGTGGAGGATGTGCATTGATTACAGAGCACTGAATAAAATAACGATCAAGAATCATTATCCCCTTCCATGCATTTATGATCTATTGGATCAGCTAAAAGAAGTTGTTTACTTTTCCAAGTTGGATTTGTGTAGTGGTTACAACGAGGTCAGAGTAGTAGAGCAAGATGCATGGAAGACTGCTTTCAAAACAAAGCAAGGGTTGTATGAATGACTAGTTATGTCTTTTCGCTTAACTGATGCTCCTGCCACTTTCATGAGAGTTATGAATGATGTACTTAGGGATTTTTATTGATGATTTTGTAATTGTATATTTGGATGACATTATTGTTTTCAGTAACACATGGGAAGAACATTCGAAGCATGTAAAGGAGACTCTAGATGTTTTGAAGAAAGAAAATATCTATGTTAAATTATCAAAATGTGAACTTGATAAAACATCTTTGAATTTTTTGGGTCATATTGTAAGGGGTGGTGAATTGAAGATAGATCCCTCTAAGGTTGCAATCATTGTAAACTAGCCTAAACCCAATTCTGCTACAGAAGATAGAAGCTTCTTAGGAGTAACACAATATTGGAGAAAGTTATTGCTAACGTTTCCTTAATTGCAGCTCCCATAGATGCTTTAACAAGATTGAACAAGGTATTTCAGTGGGGAGGCAAACAACAGAAAGCCTTCGACACCTTGAAAGAAAAAATTACTACAACACCAATACTAGCATTACCAATTCTTCAACAACCATTTGAGATCGAAACCGATGCCAGTGACTATGCCATGGGAGTAGTGTTGATGCAACATGGTAAACCCATATGCTACCATTCTGAGACATTTAATTCTAAAATAGTTAATTATCCTACATATGATAAAGAATTTTATGCATTAGTCTAGAGTGTGAAAAAGTGGAAACATTACTTAATGGGAAAAGAAACAATTGTCCATACTCATCATCAACCACTTTAGTATTTGCACTCACAAACTAAATTGCAACAATCAAGACACTATAGGAGGATGGGTTTCCTACAAAAATTTCATTTAGTCATCAGATATAAAAAGGCCATACACAATAAATTTGCAGATATGTTGTCCAGACCAATCATAAATGCATCTACTATACTTAAGCATAACTCGATCATGCATGAAAGCTACATTGAACAATATGCTCAAGATATAGACTTTAAAGATGTATATGCAACTTTAAGTAATGGTGAAAAAGTAGAAGAATTTGATTACTATGTTAAAGACCAACTGTTGTATCATTTGGGAAAGCTATGCATTCCACAAACTAAAAGAGTCAACATAATTAGGGAAGCACAGACTTCTTTGATATAAACTCATTTTAGTGTAAGTAAAACAGTTGCACAGCTGCAAAAATACTATTATTGGCCATCAATGCATGAAACATTTTCTAGATATGTAAGAGGGTGTACAATGTGTGCTAAAAGTAATCCCAACAATAGAAAACTAGGCTTGTACATCCCACTATCAGTTCCTTCCCGTCCTTGGGAAAGTGTTTCCATGGACTTCGTTGGGGATTGCCAAAATCTAGAAAGGGGCATGACTATTTATATATTATTGTGGACAGGTTCAGAAAAATGTGTATTTTAATACCCTGTAATAAGTAGATTATAGCTGTAAAAACAACAAAGTTGTTATTTCAGCATGTCTGGGTGCATTTTGGGTTACACACTTCCATAGTATCTGATCAAGACTCCTGATTTGTTAGGAAGTTTTTGTCAAGTCTGTGGGAATTGATGAACACCAGATTGAAGAAAAGCACAACCTTTCATCCACAAACAGATGGCCAAATAGAGGTAGTCAATAGGACAGTGATCCAGTTGCTCACCAGTTATTGTAGCAAGCATCCCAAGCTTTGGGATGAACATTTATGTTATGTGCAACATGCTTACAACCGTGCTAAACATTCTTCTACACAGAGATATCCCTTTGAGAACTGTTTTGGTTTTATACTAAGGTCTCCCTTGGATTTTGTCTTTGAAAAAGACATAGTAGTTGTTGGACACAGTGATGTGGACAAAGCAACTAGATTCATTAAACATATCCAAGAAATTCACTAGGCAGTGTAGGAACAGCTGAAAAAGAGTCAAGCCAAACACAAGGCAAGGCATGATAATCATCGGGTGGAGCACAGCCTCCAAGTTGGTGATCAAGTCTAGCTGTATATCAACAAGGACAGAGTGCACAGTGGAGGGAAGAAGCTGAAGCCAATAAGGTATGGGCCTTTTAAGGTACTTGAGAAAATTGGTGAGAATGCTTTCTGCCTTGATCTGCCAACATACATGCACATCTATTCACTAGTAAATGCAAAAATTTAAGAGCGTTTAAACCTTCTGTTATCACTCAGAATTTTCTCAATGTCAAAGAAAGAAATTTATGAGGCAACCACAAGCCTAATCTTTTAGACTCAGGTTCTAGCCAACATAAGTCGAGAGAGGGCTCTCTCCTTATAATTTAACTTTGTTTTGGGTGTGATTTTAGGCTAGTTCTTAGTGCTCAAGAGGTCTGATTTTGATTGGTTGGTGGAAGTCTGGGAACATATGAGTAGAGCAATCTTTCAAGCCATTAGGCTATGGAGTAAATCAAAGAGTGGCTTAATTGAATCAGATCAATTGCTAAAGGAGGAGTTCACAGGGTGGGCTAGCACAACAAAAAGAAAATTTGCAGGTTCAAATGGACGAGCTAGTCCTAACTAGGGTAAAAGGGCAATGAAGAATCCTTAAATTGGGATCAACATTTGGAAAATAAGGATGATCAGTAGCAAAGGGAAACTAAGAATCCTTTACTATGGACCAAGGGGGGGGGGGGCACTATGGAAGTAAGGGAGCAATTAGGAATTCCCGGACTAAGATAGTTTAATAGAAAATAATGAGAAAGTAAACAGTCAAAACAGAGAGCATTAAAGTTAGTTCTTAAATATCATTCCTTGTTTACCATTCATATTTCATAGAGAAACATGTGAATATTTATAAACATGATGAGAAAATAGTAATAAACATGAAGAGATACTACTTATTTGATTTCCACTGTGCACAAGAATCCTATGAAATGTTTTTAACTTTGTTCCTTGATCCAACAAGCCAATCCAATCTTGATTACAATAGCTCTTTAGCTTGATATGAAATGTCTACAAAAATGTCTTTGAATCCACCCCAAATACTTCAAATGAAGATGTATTTATACTAATTCTAAACTGAAATATCTTGAATAAATATCAAGATTTGTTTTACAAATATCTCAAACTATTTTACATTAATAGAACTTAAATAAAGGACAATCAAATCTAATGAATCTATTGGGAACTATGTTTATGGATTTATGGTAAAAAAGAAGAGAAATTAAAATTTGATAGCAACTCTTAAGTGATGATGAGGCTTCCAAGTCACTAACTTCCTCCTTCCTTTGTGCATTCTGCCCCAGAAATTCTGCAAACTTAGGGTTCAATGATACGCTTTTATATCTCAATCTAAGATAGATATGCAAATAGTGAAAGATGTTATTGTAGATGACTATGTTATTGAGATAAAATTCTCTCAGTTTCCCAAAATTAAGCTCCAAATGTTCACAGTATTCTCTGCAAAAAGATGTCAAAAACACGACTTTGCACAGTCCAAAAACTAGGCTCTAAAGATACGCACATATATCCCTTTTGGTAGTGCTTGTGTAAAACATGAGATTGGTTTTTGTAGATTAGAATTTTAGGAACAAAAACCTCCTCTAGTATCTCAAAATCCATCTTGCATTGGTCACAATAGTTTCTACGAGACTATCATTTAAACAGGAAATTTCTGAAGATTGTACCATTTCTGCTCTGATTTCATCTTTTAACCTTAAATTTCTTTTAATTTTTTTTCACTTTTACTTTAGATAAACTCCGTTGCTTTCGGTGAAAGTGTTTTCATATCTGGTTCACCCTTCCTTCCTCCATGTTTACTTTTACTGCTCAGTTTTTTCATCTGTCCTCACTTTTACATGAATTTGTATGCTCTGTAACTGTGTTCCCTGCTATTTATCTTCATGCTAGATGATTTACTTGACTTGGTCTTCAATCTTATACTCTTTAACCCTCATACAATTTGATTGTTCTTTACTGTGTCCTTTTACCTTCACTGTATATTTTAGGTTTTTTACTATTTATTTCAACAGTAAATCATTTAATTTCATGTTTCCTCTGCTTTTATTTTAACTGTATGTTTTAGTTTCCATCTCTATTTGAATATATTTGATTACAATCTCGGAGTAAATAGGTCTTATGACTAGTATTAAGATTGTTTATCCAAGGTTGTGGTCTTCTGATCGCCTGTAAAATAAAACAAACTTTTAGGAAGACGTTGGGTTGACAAGGAGGGTCATTAATGGATTTATCGATCTTTTATAGGTCTATTGAGTGAGTCCAAAGTGATTTTGGGAGGTAAACCATGCTTGAATTGGTTAGAAAAGGCTTCAGGTGGTGCAAAAGGGCTACGCAGGGTGTTACTACGCAAACAGGTCAAAATGAGCAAAAACTGGGGTTTTTGTGTTTAAACGGGTAAACATTTGATTTGTTTGAATTTTGGCATAAAGTGAATAGTAGAAGGTTTTGTCATGTGGTGGACGGGGGGAGTAAGTAGTTTGTTTCACATAGATTTTGGGCGCTTGGCAGTATTGGGGGGAGGCCACCCAATGTCATTCATCGGGTGCCACGTAGCATTAGGGCCCAACAGGAAACCACCCATATCGGGTAGGTAAAGTTTGGTCTTCAGAGGCCTTACAAAATCAATGAGGATCATTAAATTTGATGAGGGGAAGATCAGGTAGTGGTTTGGTTGGTTCATGAAGATGCACGAATGGTAGTGGGGGGGCCCGACGAGGGTTTAAAAGCAGTGAGTTTTAATTAATCACGGATTATGGTGGACTAAGGGCATCGGGGGTGATTTCATTGGCGGATGGTTTGACTTGTAACTAACCACAGATTGATTAATTATGTCGGGTTTTATTCATAAAGTTTATATCTCAAACCTTCCGGGTGGGTTATTAATATAAGGGTTTTATTGATATATATACGAAAAGGGTTTATATTTCTTTTTGGGATTTAATACATATATAAGTGTTAGAAATTAATATGATTTGAAAGCGGAAATAACTTAGCGCCAAGTTAAAGGACAATTTATAATTTATTTTCTTTTATTAACACATTATAGCTTAGGTTTAGTGTTATTTTTGTGGGTTTCTTCGGAAAATGGATTTACTTGTGGGAATGGCTTTTACTTAGGAGAAAATGGTGTTCTACCTTAGGAAAAGGGATTTTTTAGGGAAAATGAGGTGAAGTGAAAAAGGGTATATGTTTATGAGGGGATTTTTTGCACTTAAGGTCTATAGGTCATTAGGCCGAGGGTCTGGTCCCTCCAGAAGTCAAAGAAATGCTCTGAGCCCCTTTGACTTAAGAGTTTAGGTACTTAAGACTTTTCTTGGAAATTAGTTAAGTGAAAAGTGTAATGAGTGAGGGAGGTTAATCAATTTTCCTTTGTGGATTTGATACATGCCCAATTATTATCCATATTTGGAACTTTGATGATAAAGGTGAATAATATGATCTTATCTAATCAATCATCACAATTCTGCAATCATTCAACTACTTACCCATATACTCATCCTACCATTTTTTCTTCTCTTTATTAGGGTGCACTTAAGCTAACAAACCCTTCTCAAAACATTTTCTTTTCTTTTACAAGAGTAAGCTATCTAAGTCTAACCTTATTACATCAAAAGGCTTAGATTAAACTATTGAGCTCCTTTTTATTTACTCTACCTATCTAATTATTTGCCAAGATTAAATAGTTTGGTCATATTTTATTCTCTAGCTAAAAAACATGAAATTCAAAGCATGGAATAACCAAGATTAAACTGTTTCATTACCATGGATTGTGGCATAAATAACAAGCTACACCCAATCATTATTATGCATAAAAAGTAAATAGTACTAGCATTTTGACTTGCACACTTTCATGGTCTTTTTGTTTTTGGGGTTCATATTCTTTCATTTTTTTTACCTTCTCTTATGCTTTTTGTCCTTTGATTTATATTTTAGGACATACCCTCTTTACATTTTTTAATTTTTATAATATGGAAAACATTTGCAGAAAGCAAAGGTATGTACATATTACAGGTTTAATCTCAGTTGTTCAAAAATCATGAATCCTATTGGTATAGGAACCTAACACCTTCATTAATCGAAGATCCTGAAGAGCAAAGTCAATTGCCTTCAATTGATGATCTGTTTCCTGAATACTTCAATGAGTTGTAGGAAGATACCATTCTGGAGAGGAAGGTGAGGACTATGCACAGTGGGGATGTGGAGCACCTTAGAATTGGACTCAAAGGTTCAAAACCCAACAATGAAAAATGGATAGAGATTGGCTAAGTGAGGTAGTTCTATCCTCACTTAAATGATTCTTGAAAACAAACTTTTGGTGGTCCAAAATCCTTTTCAATGTGAAGGCGTGATCTAAATGGATCCAAGAAGCACTCTCTATCTTCAAAAACTCAAAAATCATGCCAAATACGAAAGAAAATCGCATAAGGAAGCCTTTCAAAACACTATTGGGAGGCAAAAACCCATGAAATTAGTGAAAAAAATAGAGTATCAAACCTAGAACAAAGTAATGCACAGTGACCACCAAATCTAGTCGATCAACAGTGTAGATCTCAGCAACATATCGCAATTAGCGGTGACCTTCGGCGGATGTCAACAGGATCCACATAAGAATTGCGATGGTCACTAACAGATATTGGTGGGATCCACATAAGGCTTGCGATGGTGATTGGTGGAGACCTCATAGGAGATGGGATGGCGATTGGTGAGGTCAACGAGGACCATTGATCAAGCGCGCAGATCAATAGACAACGTTGCATCACCAAATCACAATCGACAAAATATAAAGGAGTGGGGGTTATGTATACATGCATATATGCAATCAGATGGACTGGACCCGATAATACTATAAGCCATATTGTATGGATCTTGAGATCTGTCAAACACCATTTTTTGTATTTTCACAGTTTCTAATATATTTTGGAAATACAAATGGATGGGCCATTCTGATATGCGATGGCAGCTTGCAAGCAAATCTGATAGAAGAATAGGGTGGATTTAAGGACTTTTGAAGTCCTATATGTTGATTTTTGGCAGTTTTTCTCTGTTAAAATACATTTTCATTCTGTAAACACAGTGCGTCTGTTTCAGGAGTTCTAGAGGCCTAAGACACTCTTACATTATGGAATAGGTGGCCACCTTCACTCTTGGCATGAAGCAATCATTGTATAACGTTGGAAGATGGATTTGAAGTGGACAGAGGTTGGGCAGACCGAGAGACAAGAATCTGCAATGAACAACTAGCGTAGCTTTGGCTTTAAAGCCATAGACATAGAGCAAAGAAAAGGAGCTAGTATTGTAGGCAAATGTCGAGATAGAGTTAGGACAAAGACAAAGAGCATTGAGGGAGTCTATCTACTTAGAGAAAACTTGATAGGTTCAAGTAAAGTTCTTGTTATTGTATTTTGTTGTGTGTGAGGCTCAATTTGAGCTCACTGTTGTAAAAAGAACTCTATTTGAAGACATAATAGAGAGGCCAACACTGAAGGTTGTACCAGGAGATGTAGCCCAAGAGTATTGGGTGAACTCCTCATTAAATTTGTTGTGTTATGTGTTGTTTATTATGTTTTGTTTACTACTTCATTTTCTGTGCATTTCACAATCTTATCGATCCATTGCATAAAATGACGTAGACAAATCCATGCACATAAGTCTGTAAAACCTTATTAATTGTGGTAGATCTCATTATCAGATCAGATTGGCTATGATAAATACAGAATAAAGGGACACGTGGAACATTGTTTTAGTGTTTATGGATGGCCTAATTGGTCATATCTACGTGACAAGTGTCACTATTCATAAGACGCCATGTGGCATGAGATGTCGTCACTTTGACAATTGGCGATTGATCATTTGTGATGGAAAACACATTGTCACAGAGTGGAAATCATTGATAATGGTATTTGATATGGTAAGCACATGGTCTACATGAAAGTCAAGAAACCAAGGGCTTGACACTTTATAAGGGAACAAAAGGCCCCAACCAAAGCACTTAAAGACTTATTTCCTTAAGGCCAAGCCCTCGGACACCACCCTCGGTCCTATGGTGAGAAGTGTGTGGTAAGGGTTGAGTGGAAGGAGCTCAAAAATCGTAGATCGACAATCACATGTTTGTGGTTTCTAGCACATTGGCCACAAATTAAAATTACTTATAGAGGGCTCTCTTATATGGTTGGTGCTCGGTCACCGAACCAAGTCATATGGTGGAGATATAGTGGGAGTCTAATGGAAAAGGGGATAGACTTTATCAGAGGTTGGAAATCGACTATTTCATAATTCTATATCACCACTACAAAGCACTGCGATGAAAATCTTTGATATGATGGTACAAGATGCCATTAAGATGTATGAATAAAAAAATGTGATTTTGATTGTAGAACTGTAAGGTTGATGGCCGAAGACCTCTCGTATATGCATTGTAAATAAATGAAAAACATAGACTCCATGATGATGTATAGGTAGATCTTTGTGAACCATAACAAAGCATGGGGAGCATTTGTCAAATATTTAAGGAGGACCGAGAGTTAATACAAAACATGGAGAGTCAGATGTATGATAGAGAAGTGATTATCGCCCACCTTTATGAGTTTAATGTAATGACTGAATTGGAGTTTGGATAAGTCAGCAGAACAATGGGGTACATGCATGGGAAGAATTGATGTTGATAGTGACTACATCGAGACAAGAGAAGCACAGGAAAAAAATATGAACCTCCATTGAGCTAATCAGGGTGTGGGATTATACTTGCATGAGAGAAGAGGAGTGAGTTGTGTATTGGTCTAGAGTGTTCAAAGAGTAGTGTTGTGGTGAAATATTGGAGAACCCTAAGCAGAGAAAGAAGAGAACAGAATAGATTGTTGCAAGGGTAGTGTAGTGGTGAAACAGTGGAGAGCCCTAAGAATAGAAAGAAGAGCATAGTGCAAGTGTTGCAGTGGGCGGAAAGAGGAATACTACCACAAGTGTTTAGAAAGTACAGTGTAAAAGTTTAATCTGCAGACAACCATTAACTTGGTATTTTACTTGTAATTTGTATGCCTCTATTTTCAGTATGAAAATTGTATGAAATAGTAAAATAGTGGCAGTGGTAGGTTGGGGCCTGCACAGTTAAGATGTTGGTGCCTGTGGTGAAGTAAAATTATGAGTGCGGACACAAACAATTACTATAGCCTGATAATGGGTCTAGCCACAATCGATACATTCTATGGAACATTTCCTTATGTTAGAATCAATTAAGAGGGCCTACCTCTTAGTACTCTTATCCCGTTTGGTGATGACCTTGCTTGCTCACTCTAGCAATCTCTTGTTTCCTTCTTCAAGGACCTGAAACAAGTAAACAACATCAAACAACAACCATGGTAATAGACAAATTGTAATTCAACCTACTTAACAAGTCAAAAAACATTAAGCCATGAACATGTAAGATGACACATCATGTCGGAAATCAATCGATAGTTTCATATATATTGAATCAAGAAGACATTAAAACCATTGAATTGACATTGTCGTTCTCCTCCGACAAAACGAGGTTCCCACACACTTCTGCTAGCATTCCATGATGGACTCAGCAATGATAGTTTTAAGGCTCTTCCCTTTAGACTTCTCATTGAACAAAATTCACACTTCTACCTCACACAACTAGAGATCTACAACTATGAATAACTTGCTGTTTAATCCAAACTTAATTAGCACTAGCACACCAATCTTAACACTTCAACACTAGCTTGTGCTTGGGAAAAATGGAGGTTTATATAACATGAATAGATGGGAGATGGATCCTCTTCACATGGGATGAGGTCTTATCTCTTTAGGTAGTTCCATCCTTATAGGGAAAAGGAGCCCAAATTGACATCCTTAACTCCATCCAGCCAAACCATTTACTAGACTTCCAATATGAAGCTTCTAGAACTGGAAGCTTCAGCTCCTTATTTAAAATCCTTTCCATAAGAGGACCAATGCAACTAGAAAAAAGCTCAGTAAATCTATTTAGCTCTAGGGATAATTTTAAGCCCTACATATCGATGTGAGGAGGACAAGGGCCATTAGCACTGGTCTTGTAAACTGGTCATTAGCACCGATCTTGTAAACTGGGAAAAACATAGGATTTTGGGGAAATGGTACAAGAGGGAATTGTTCTGCTCATGGAGAGGGACACAATGGGAGTTTATTCATGAAAGGAAAGCATGTAGGGTTCATTGTAGAGGTCCTCTAAGATCAAGGAATGAGGAGAAGGGGGTAGTGAAAAAATGTTGTGTAACAGATGCCCCCAAAAGCATGAAGGTCGGACTAGAGTGAGGGATGAAATGCTTTATGAATTAGTGTGGGGAACTATAATCTGTTGTCAAAATAACTGCAAGCAAGTACAAATACATATACATAATAGAAAACTCTATCAAATGATACATGAATCGTGGTATGGACACAACCACCTAGAGAATGATCATGTAAATGGATCCAGGTATGCACGCAACCATCCTATAAAGACGATCATATCAAAACCAAGGTATGGTCGCAGCCATCAAAAAATGAGAAGGATCACATATGGTAACTCATGGTATTGTCACAACCATCCATCTGAGAGAGACATGTGTATCAACATCATCATGCCATACCGTTTCACAACCTCGACTATTGTAATTTGATCCCAAGGTCTTGCGCTCCAACACGACGTGATCGAAGTATGAATTCTAACATGTGAATAGATGTGTTGATGTCGAACATGCTAGAAAGCCACTTTATTACCAGTCAATGATGTAAACTATTAAAAAGCATGAGAGAAACCACCAATAATGACAATGGTCCTCAAGGTACTATCAGCAATCCACCAAATGTGAATAGAGGAACTAAATTCGAACACCTGTGAAATCACTCGATCGAAAGCTAAATATGTGAACTTGTCATTGAGTGTGAAGAACTTGCCATTAGGGCATGCGAGCACTGAGCTATTGGAAGGGAGTCTCTCAGTAAACTTCCTCGATAATGAGATGAAATCGATGGGAAGCGAATGCATCGAAGGAGGGCCATAATCTATCCCACATCATCGACATGAGACAAAAGGATGCAAAATGATTTTGGATGATACAGAGAATCAAAGGTAGGTGTAACTGTAGAAGGATAACTCTTGAACATATTAGAGACACAAGTAGAAGTTTGGCAGCTTTTGAAATCCATAGGATCGATGGTCATGATGATGTGGTAGAGATAAAATGGAAGGAAAAAATGAAGGCCCAACCCAAGAAGGTCAACGATACAAAGGAGGATATCCCAACCTAACACAAAGAAGAAAGTGTCATGTTCGAGAGTGAGTTGTTGACACAACTAATTAGATTTCCAAATTTTTCCCCACCATTTCTAAGAGGTACCCCAATTATTTTTTAATTACAATCTTGAAGGGGATAGCATATGCTTACATTGTAAGTTCATCCTTCATAATAATCCAACCTAGTAAGCTTAATAAGCCCTAGGAAGGAGAACCTCATGTTTGTCATGGTGATGAATCTAATGTGGTTTAATATTTTAACGAGTTCAACAAAGGTGTAACTTGGTGCCTTTTTCATGTTTAGAGAGTTTGAAAAAAATGGAAAAGAAAACTCCACATGGTCCCTTTTAGTACATTGGTGTCTCTCGAGCCCGAAAAGGTAGGAAATGATACTCAAGTAAACTGCTTGATCTTTTCAGTCAAGCAGTACCTTTTTCATAAATAGTGCATCCCAGCCCAAAAAAGGGGTAAACTTATAGTGGGAATATGACATTTCACATCTGTTATCAAGTTCAAAATGACAAGGCTGAAACTATATTTTCACTTTTAAAGGGTTAGAAAAGATCTTGAAAGAAGACCCCCCATTTTATTCTCTTTTACAAGTCAAAACGGAACAATGCTCAGCAATCTTTTCATACACGTTTTGTGAGTCGAGAAAAGAGCTGAAACATGACTCAACATCATCATTGAACATCCATCACCTGTCACTGCAAAAAAAGGTAAAGTGCAATATCCAATTCTTGAGGAAAAATAGGTCAAAATATTTACAAAACCTAATATTTCATGAAAAAATAAATAAAAGGGAGGAAAATTAAATATTTTTTACCATTTACTATTTTACCTTGCTGTGAAAGACTGTTTACTGAATTTTTCCCTAATTGTTCTAGAGCAAATTACGGGAGATCTGGGAGGTCATTCACCAAGCCACTAGTTATAGGTAAGAGACAAAGCCCTAAGCTTCATTTTCATACCCGTTATTCCTGTTTTTAACCACTTTTGGGATTTTTGAGGGAGCATTTGTCAAAAAAAAATCACCCTTGGTCGACGCAACTTCCATGCACGGAATCACACCGGCCGAGGTTAATTAAAACAGCCTATCACATTGTTGGTACAACAATTTTTAAAACAAGCATGCTAGCACCGTGAGTAGGGAAAAAACCAATTTCCCCTCAAAACTACTGTGGAATTTGAATTTTATGGGTCAAAAATTATTATTGACTTAAATCTATGGTTTTTGTAGGAAACAATCGTTGAAAATGGTAGACCAAAAATAACATGAGCATGAGGATGTGGACACCAAGGGAATGAATGATCTAAATTACCTAAATGATTAAAGGGATTTTGGGCTCCTCAAATTCTTTCTCACACCAGGAATGCAGGCCCAACCTGAGTTGCTTCAATACCTGATTAGTCTCTAGGACATAAATTGGGAAATATTCATCACTAGTGACCAAGAGTTGCAGTTACAAACTTCAGATATTTATTTCATCACAGTACTGTACCAGAGAGGGGAATGAGTCAGCTTATATGGGCCACAACCGATTGGGGCAAGCATATCCATGTTGCTTGCCGAACATTGTCCTAAATCCCTCAAATCCAAGAGTGAGATTTCCACCATCCGAGATCTGACAATGAGAATGCTACTATTTACTATCAATAGATTGGCAAGGTTCCAGTCATTGCATGAGACTAACAAGTCGAAATTCCTATATGCCATCCACTACACAGCACCGACGACCTTCAGTTAGGTGGAAGCCATGAAGATCAACATAAAACGCCAGCTAACCAAAGCTAAGGTGTGGAATCTAAAGCAATTTTGCTTTGGATTTGTACTAGTGACCTTTTTCTTGGAACAGGTGTCACCGTTCAAGTACCAGATAGCTGAGGTAGATCCTCCCATGCCACTCAACCCATGGATGGCCTACTGGAGTTGTTTGATGCGTAGGATCACTTGGGGGACAACACATGTCATATATGCCTTCCTTCTTTTCATGGCTACAATGATAGAAGATCCTTGTGGAGAACTGGTCATACAGTGGCACTGACCTTTGTGGAGATCTGGACATGCTGCTACCATATGGAGAGCATTTTGACGATAAGGATGAAAAATAATTTTTTTTAATTTCGTGATTCTTTTAATTTTTTTAATATATATGTATTTATAACATTTCACTTTGTTAATGCAGATATTGAACCAGAGCATCCTACTAGGATGTGCCCAATAGCTAGGCACGTCGCCCTCTAGTTCTATGTTGTCGCTCCTTATTAGGAAGGGAGTGAAAATGATGACGAGATCATGAGGAACCTTGATGGGTGGACTCGTGGTATCCCAGAGTATGCTCGGGTGGGTGACATTCCTTGCCAAAAACAGAGACACACGGTGGGAGTATCAGATCAGATCCATTGATTGCTGACTCATGTTGCATGAGCCGTGTCATGATACCACGATCATCATTCTGATTAGTTCCTAGGTCTAGCATTTTACATTTTTTAGGCCTTCGTGCCACAGATATATGAGGCCCGCGAGCCGCTAATGTTACTTTCGACACACATATTATTTTTTGGGGTTTTGATGTACCAAACATTATCACCATATATATATATATTATATTATATATAATATATATTATATTTATATATATATATATATATATATATGTATGTTGTATTTTATTGCTTACTATGGTACAAATGATTTGTTTTATCTTTTCACATGTTTCATAAATGTCTATCAAACACATAATTAGCTAATGCATCTGTCAATGTATTCGTGCATCTAGGAATATGATAATATGTAATATAATCAAAATGCCTTCCCAATAGACAAATACAAGGATACATTCTCAATATTTGAGGGTTTCTAACAAAATGTTTCCCAGTGAATTGAAGGACGACAAACTATGAATCTAGGTTAACAACCAAGTCTCGAATTTTAAGAGAAATGGCTTCTGACGGCAATTCGATGACCACGCCATATTCAACAATGTTGTTAGTTGTGTGACCTAAACAGATACCTTGAAGATCAATAAACTCATCGTGAGGGTAATAAATAGCCCATGCCATGTATGATAGGTTCCAGGTACTACGACAAGCACCATCAATGAAACTAATGGGGGGAGTCACAAACATCTGCAAAGCAAGGAAAACATAGTAAACAGGAAAGTTGTTTGAAACTTAACACACCAAACGACACTGCATAAAAATGAATGACACACTAATGTACACAAGTAACTATGGAAGATGACCTAAGCATAGTACTTCTTGAGAGATTCCAAGTGGGACTCTAGTAATTGATCAACATAGATGAACACCGTAGTTTTACCATTGACATCACGAGTAAGCATAAACTTGGCCAAATAATAGAGTAGAAATCATATAAGGTGTTGTCCCCATGCCCCCTAGGTGAGGGAGGGTTATGATTCAGGTGGCAACCCCATGGCAAGAATTGGCAATCGGTAAAAATTAAGGGAAGGAGAAAAGACTTGAATCCATGAAGGGATAAAGATGCCCTTAGTTGAAAGATATTGACAATGTTAGGTGAAGCTAACATGTCAATAGGTGGCAAAGAAGAAAACTTCTCAAGACAGATAGAAATGACCGTCGGGCTAGGCAGGAATGTGGAATGAGGATGAAGATCATTCCATGGTGGTTCCTTGAGAGACATTACTTCTATGATACCTTCATCAGCAGGAAAAGATTTGGCTAAGGGATCAAGAGATTCCAAAGCACCAAGCCATTGGGGTTGATAGTATGTACTGAGAGGTGTCTTCAAAACAGAAGAATCGGAGGATGCAAAACTTGAGGCTGAAACAATTTCCACATAATTGATTTTGGAAGGACTAAGTGGCGTAACCTCACCCCAAGTATCAACAACATCGAGTGAAGGTATGACCCAAGGGTCATATTTGACCGAGATCATGTTGACAAAGGCAACATGAGGAGGTGGGAGAAGAAAATTTCCGATTAACGTAAAATCTTTAAAAAGACTTGCCCCCCACACTCTCATAGGGAGCAGTAGTGTGCTTGATGTACAGAAGATTGTCATCTGAGGAGGAAGAGGCAAAGAAGGGCAGTTGGTTGACAATGACAATCTTCCCTTAATGAGGAAATGAATCACGTGAAATAGGGAGGAGGCTACAACATGCATAGCATGGGTCCAGCTCCGATCGAGTAGAAGATTATAATTAAGATTAGTGTCAATAATCTTTACCTTAACTTCTGTGGTCTTGTCCTCTAGAGTAATGGCAAGTTTTGGTAAGACACTGAAGGGTCTCGACTCGTGACCATCGAAAGCTTCCAAGATTTTTAGGGATTGGTTCAAAGCGGGAGAACCAATGGCCTTCCAACATGCGATTGACATGATGCAGGTGGAAGCACCTTCATCAATGATAGTCCTGTCGATGGTCTTTTCATTGATGATCACCTAAATGAGAAAGACAATCTAATAAGGCAGGCACGAAACATGGTTCTCTAGATCAAAACATATCAAATTGGAATCTGCGTGATCAATACCCCCAATAGTCAACAACAAATATTTCACTGAGATGGACAGCTTTGGAGCACCTCAAGAGCTGACATAGTGGATGAAACCTGAGCCAAATCCTCAATAATATTATAGTGTTGAGTGGCTCGAGCTTTGGGTTTATATGAGGATTTCGTTAGCACGCCTCTAGAGGGTCGCCATATAGTAGAATCAGGGTTAGGGCATTCAATATGAAGAGGGCTGGAACTCAGGGTAGAAGAAGAAGGGGTGGTTTCTTTCTCTTTCCTGGTTGTTGAAGCAGGAGTTTGGTAATCTTTTGATCTAGTAGCCACATTAATAGGTGCAATCACCATGAACACTTGAGATCTTCAGGAAGCATATGATTGAGGTTGGTCTACCATTTGGGGCTGCTGACATGGAAATGGCTCTTATAGGACAGTTGGGGTCCCTTTGAGGAAATGACTTGTTAGCCTCCTGCTGCAGCAGGTTACTCATATTTCATGATTGACATTTTTACAGGACAAATATGTCATACTTTGCATGATGCAATGCTCCATATTTGCTTAACAGTATCCAAGTGAAGAAGGCTACTCAGAGTTCATTTAACGGCCTTCCAAATTTTGAGAAGTTATTCCAGCGTCGCCAATTTTCAGTTAAAGGGAGGTCCAAATAGCTTAATATGGTCTCCCTAGGTTTAAATTTCCTGTTTTAGAATATAGAGAATGTAAATATGTCCAAACAACTTAATCTTGGCAGGTTCTTAGATAGGTAGATAATCAAAGGAGCCCAACAACTTAATCTGGGCCATCGGATGAAATAAGGGTAGTCTGTAGATAGGAAAGTATGAAAAAAGAAAAATTGAAATGATGGGTTTGCAAGTCTAAGTGCATCGAAACCAAAAGAAGAAAAAATGTTAGGTAAGTAAGCTGGGTAGGTAGTTTTGAGGTTGCTGAATCTTGATTGCTGATCAGTTCCAGATTTCCAGGTGTCATCTTTACTTAGGACACAATCACCAGGCATTTCTATGTGAGACGCTCAAAAACAGGTATAATTAACTCCCTTTCTCCATCTCCCCCAATCATTAACTAATTTCTGCAAAAGAGGTCAAGATCTACTTGATACCTCTTAAGTTCCATCATTTTCATATCAAAAGCTTGGGTAAAGATCTGCTTTGCTCAAAGATATTCCATACTATCTCTATAAGGTTTTGTCCCCTCGTTGCAGCCTAAGACCTCCCGAACTTAGCGCTTTCTTACCATCTCCATATTAACTACTGACATCATTATTTAGCTCCCTATATTTTCCCATCCCCCTACTAAAATTATGTAAATCATCCCCTAAGTAAATATCCCTCCCCCTGGTTGAAAAATAACCATAAGTACCCCCGGGAATTGCTCACTTTACCTGAAACTTAGCAAGAACCCTCATGCTACCCCTTCAAACCATCTTCTAAATACAATGGACTCCTTCCAAAGTATAAAATCCCTTTTCAGGTTATCGGGCTCCTTCCAAAGCCTCAAATGCCTCTCAAACCCACTTACTCACTCCTTCCGACCGAAATAAAGCCCTTGCCAACTTCCTTAACACTCCGCAGACCCCAGTAAGCCAGCTCGCATCGCAATATTGCAATATTCTCACCACATAAGTTATGACCCATCCATCATTACCTGACGCGATATCGCGATATCGGCGATCAACAATCGCAAGCGCCAAATGTCCAACTAAAATACCTTCCCGTTCCCCGCCGATGTGATATTGCGATCGCATCAGAGAAGTTCATCACATCACCTTCAGATATGAGCACCCCACCATGTCACTTCTGTACCAGGGACCCACCGCAGGCTAACGTCATCCGCCGTACTGCTGACGTCAGCAGCCAGA
>APFE030696990.1:69788-100448 GCA_000404065.3 Pinus taeda | reverse complement strand
AGCGATCGGTAAGTCCAGGAAGAGAGTCTCGCTTCCAGTTTATCTAACAGCATGCGCCAGGATGCGTGCTTGAGGGTCAAAGCCATGAGAGGAGCCCCCAGGTACTTGGATGGAAGGACAGCAATGGAGAAGCCTAGAATTCGAGCAATGTTGCGCTGAGTGGAGACAGGGGTATTGAAGAAAAAAAGTTGAGACTTGGAGGCATTGATGGAAGTGCCAGAGGCTTCAGAGAAAAGAGAGAGCAAAGATTTGAAAGCTTTAGATTCTTGGGAAGAGGAGTGACCAAAAAGCATCGTGTCATCCACAAATTGCTGATGTGACAACGGATTGAGACCATGAAGTGCTAAGCCTTTGACTGCTTTGGAGGAAACAGCGTGATGGAGGAGGCGACTGAGCCCTTCCGCCATGAGTATGAAAATGAACAGGGAGAGAGGATCTCCTTGACGAATGCCTCGCGATGAATGGAAGGGAAGGGAGGGGGAGCCATTGAGGAGAACTGAAAAGCAGGGGGAGGATATGAGGTTCATAATCCATCGAGTCTAGGTAGCACTAAATCCGAAGGCAAGCAGCATTTGCTGAATGTACTCCCAACTTAGTTTGTCAAAGGCCTTAGATAGATCAAGCTTCATGATCATGCCCGGCTTTTTGAGAATTTTTAGCGAATGGATTACTTCATTGGATAAGATTATGCCATCCATGATCTGACGACCTTCAACGTACCCTGTTTGTTCCGGTAAAATAAGAAGAGGAAGGAGGGGTTTGAGTCTATTGGCCACAACCTTGGAAATGAGCTTGTAGATGACATTACAAAGGGAAATTGGCTGGAATTTGTCAGGCATATTGGCTTCTTCGCTTTTGGGGACGAGAGCTATAAATGTGGAGTTGAGGGAGGGAAGGACCCAAGATTCTTCCACTAAGTCCCAGACTTCCGAGCTGATCAGATCCCAAAATTCATGAAAGAAGTTGGCAGTAAAACCATCAGGTCCAGGTGCCTTACCATCTTTGAGTTGCGCCATAGCTTCTTCGACCTCCTGCATGGTGACTTGTTTAAGGAGATTTTGATTTTGATCTTCAGTGATTAGCTTTGGAATATGCTGAGTTACTGCTTTGATGGATGCTTCACGGCTTCCTGGTTGTTCTTTAAGAGCTTCCTGTAAATGATCTCTGAATGCCTTCTCAATGTCTTCATGCTTTTCTATTCGGTCCCCTTGATTGTTGTTGATGAATGCGATGTTGTTATGCATTCTGCGTTGAATAGTGGAGCGGTGAAAGAATTTGGTATGCTTTTCGCCTTCTTTTAGCCATCTGATGCGTGACTTTTGCTTCCATAGGATTTCCTCCTGTAACCTTTGGGTTTCAAGCTCCATCCAGAGGGAGTGCTCTTTGTTAGCTAATTCTTCTGTTTTGGCTTCGGTGACGATGGTTTGCTGGAGATCACACATGCTCTACTCCAAACTTTTCTTTGCATCCAGGATGTTGCCGAATTTTGATTTGTTCCAGGCCTTGATTGCTTGCTTGAGGTGTCTGAGCTTCTGTTGAAATTGATACATTTTTGCTCCTGTTGGAGGAGTGAATGACTTCCAAACAGCTTGCACCATTCTTTTGAAGTCTGGGTTAGTGAACCAGAAGGATTCAAAATGAAAGGGGCGATTGGATTGTTTACCTGGACTTATCCATTGGAGCATAATGGGCCAATGATCTGAACCTCCTTGGGGCAGGATAGATGCATGAAGCGCTCCGCCCAAATGAATGGCGTTGTCTGAAATGAGGAAGCGATCTAATCTGGATGCGATGTGGTGTGGTCCTCTCCGTTTGTTTGTCCAAGTGAACAAACCATTTGATGTTTGCAGATCTATGAGTTGGTTGTTTTGTATGAATTCTTTGAGGCCTGTGCTATCCTCTTCTAGTTTCATCCTACCACCTTTTTTTTCCGTCAGGATGGTGATGATATTGTAGTCGCCCCCACTTATCCAGAGAGGATGTAGTCTATTGGCATTGAGTGCAGTGAGGGCTTCCAGCACTTCTAATTTTTGATGCAAATCCTGCGGGAAGTATGTGTTGGTGAGTAGACCGTGTATTTCCGTACCCAGAATATGAAATGAGGCTTGAATGAAGTTGCGTGAAGCATGAAAGTCCTAAAGTGTAATGGACTGTGGATTCTAGACTATAGAAAGTCCTCCTGAGGCACCTAGCCCATCAACAGAGACAGATCTGCTGCCTGGCCAGGCTTTGCGAAGGATTTTTTCAAGAATGACATTGGTATTTTTAGTTTCCTGTAGAAAAACAACAGTTGGTTTCTCTGATTGAATCATGATTTTTAACATTCGGTGTTTGGAGGGGCTGTTGAGCCCTCTCATGTTCCAAGAGATGAGCTTCATGAGGAACTTTGATGTTTGGGTTTGTAGTACTTTGTCAACTTTGGAAATCGCCCCGATTCCATTAAGATCTCGCCCAGGATAATGGTTCTTTGTAGTTCCGTCTTGCGTCCTCTTTTTTTTTGCTTCTTTGAGGATTTTATTTCCGTCCCAGAGACTGCCTGGTTGTATGCCCAAACATTTGCTCCTTTGTGCTTTGATGAGAACCCCTTCCAATCTGTCTATTTCCCAGGGGGGGATGGCGTTGTATTCTTTCTGCTTACATGCTGCTTCAAGTGTGAGGATATCTAGCCCATCTAGACTTACCGTCTCTGGATCTTCCTCCATATTGATAGGGGTGTCCTGAGGATCATCTGAGATACCTTCTTGCAAACTTAAAGCTAAGGCTGCATCCAAGTCCATGTTAGAGGCCTGAGGGTCTGCGGCTGACTCCTTGATATTCTCTTCCACGGAGGGATGGAGCTTTGAGGACGACAGAGGAGAGGGATCCACCTCTGGGTGGGGATGAAAGGAGGTAGATGGAGGGGTGGAAGAAGATTGAGGGGCTTTTGAGGGATTATCTGAAGAATCATGGGGGGTGAGGATTTGGAACCGGTTCTGGGATTCAGGTTTTTTGGGGCTGGAGGGGGCAGCCGGATGCTTTTTTGCATGCCTTCGGCGGGCAGTTACTTTGGTGAATCCATCTGAATCTTTAGGAGTTTCATTGGCAGCAACGTGGGTCTGGGCATTCAAGGGGCATTCCCTAAAGAGATGGCCATGCTCATGGCACTTGCGACAACGAAAGGGAATGTGTTCATAGTCTAAAGGTTGAAGCCATTCAAAATCATCATGGAAGAGACTTACCGAGTCTGCAAGGGTTTTTTTGAGCTACATCTGGACGCATATCCTGGCATATGAGGTGAATCTTCGGTACTTTGTATCCTCAGCTACTTTGATGAAGGTGCCGATGCTGTTACCAATGTCCTTTAATGTTTCTTCTTTCCAGTATTCGGTGGGCAGGGAATACAGGCGGATCCAGACTGGAGTATGACTGAGATCCTCTGTATCTGGGTTGAATCGAGGCTTCCAATCGCGAAGGAATAGACCCGAGGAATTGAAGAAGTATGGGCCGCCTTCAAATACTCTGGTTTTGTCTTCCAGGCAGTGAAAGATAGCTGTGAAGAAACCCTTGGGTCCTATTAACAGGGAGACTTGTCCTTTGGGCTTCCATTTGGATTCTATCCAACCATGAAGGGCCTTCTCAGTAGGCCAGAAACCCAAAAACTTTCCAATCAGTGCATGATCTTTCAGATATTGTATTTCACCATTGATACGATGGCTTGGTAGTTCGACTTTAATACGTTCTTTAGCCTTTGGAATGCATGTGGTTGACTTCGCTTTTGGTTGTGACGCACCCTGATCTGTGTCCTTTTGATCATCAGCGATCGGGAAGTCCTCGCTATCATGGATTGGTTCCTTGCTTCGATCGTTTCCAGAGTTCTGAAATCATGCAGCAAATTTGCCGTAAGAGAACAGGGGAGCAGATGCCGCTTCATTTTCTGTCTGCCGTGATGAGGAAGGTGGGGGAGGAACGGACCCCGTCCCTCCCGCCGGGTATTCCATTGTTAGTTAGCGACCAGACTTGTAATGATTGTCGATCCAGCAGTACCGTGCAGGGATGGGTGTGCCAGGTTGCAGAGATGCAGGTCTGTACATCTGCAGTAGGGGCAGAGCAGCGACAGCTAGGGTTTTTTCATATGTATATCTTCAAACGTTTCCATATTGACATCAATGACAACCTAGATTAACAATCTCCCTCTTTTTCATTGATGGCAATATTCTTCTTCTCTCCCTCTTCGACATCAATGGCAAAGGAGTGCACAAGGACTCCCCCTGTCGAACTGCTCCTCCTATCAAACTGCTTCTGTTCTTTATGAATATAATATTTTTATGGGTATGTTACTCCCCCTATCGTGGTGCTCTTATTTTTACTCAAGATAGAAGGATTGTTGCCTCATCAAGAGCTAGGACATTAGCCCTTCTTCATGTCTTAGAATTTATTCATCATGGCTTCAACAATGCTTAAAGATGCTCCACTTCAATGTTTCAAAACATAATCCAAATAGTCATACACCAAATGTCCAAGTCCAAGTTTTTATGCTTCTACACTTTTTTCTGTTGTCTCCGCAGTCAGAATTAAGAGGCCTTCACAGTCTAAATCAAGAGAAAATGCCACTGAAACCGTCATTCTCGCTATATTTCTTCAAATAAGGATTCCTCTGTATCTCTGTGCTTCTCCTTAAGTTGCTGAGCTATATTCAAAAACACAACATTCTCCTTTTTTTTTTTTGATATCTAATCCTTGACTATCTTTTAAATTCTTTCTACTAGTTGACAACTTTTTGCAATGCTTCAATTATGCTAGATTCTTCCAACTGCTCTTGTTTCAAGCTCCATTCCCAGATGCATTTGTTTGTTTGAAGGTTGCCTCTATTACTGTCCTTGATTTACCTGTTCTCACATTATATCCTTGAGTCGAGACATTCAACTTCTGTCATACCAACAACATAGTTATTTTCCCTATTTCTCTAGCATTGGATGGCCTTCTCTGCTGCCCCAATTTTTGCTTAGTGATCAAGTGGAAAACATCTTCAACAATAGTCCAAAGAATGGTTACAAGATTATGTTCTTCAATGTAGTGCTCCTAAGAAATGATCTTTATCAAAGAATGATTGTTAATATAGCTCATCAAGGATTTCATATGGACCCTTTGATGAATAGCTTCTGCAATAATGATCAAGAATCACAGGCTCCCCCTAACTGGATGCATAATCTCTTTTGGCAGAGTCTTCCCATCAAATGCTTAGATTGTTGAAGATCAGGTCAATAACATGTGTTGTTGGATGGAGAGTTCAAGGGACTTTCAGATTGTATTTGCTTCCTTTTCCATACTTGTGTAACTTTCTTATCTGGCATAGTTCTAGCCTGAGAAGGTGCCCAAATCAAGTTACAATTATGTGCCATATGACCAATGTTATGACACTTGAAGCATTCTATGTTGTTCATGAATAAGAATTCATGACTTCTTTTTGCGAAATTTCTTCTCGAAGATTGACGGGGATCATTGTAAGCCCTACAATCTTTTGCCATGTGTCCAAAGTTTGTACAAGAATAACAATAACCAAGAAATAAACTTTGGTACCTGGGAGATGAAGGTTTCCTTGATGTACTTCTGAAGTCTTTCTACCTTGAGATCCTTTGATTATAACCATTTCTCCTTGCGTCCTTGACATCATCTACATATCTTATTGGAATAGGATTTCCTTCATTGTTTCCTTGACTCTTATCCTTGCCTTTGCTGGAACTTGGCGCATCAACATTTCTTTCTAGCTTCCTCACATCCTTTTTGTTTGAAGTATGGTCACCCTTGCTTGAGGATTCACCTTCATAGCCAAGACCTGATTTATCAAATGGAGATCTTTGATGATTGAGCATGTCATCCAAGGCCTGAGAGCTCTTCAATATTTTGTCCATCCCTTCAACCTTTTTCCCGAGGGAGACAATCTCTTCTTCCAATCTTTCACAATCATTATTATTCTTAGTAAGTTTTTTCTCAATATTTTCCTTAATACGTATTGCTTCATTTGCTTCTAATTTAAGGGAGATGATATCTAACTTCATTTTGAATATTTCTTCATTTTCCTTTGCTAGACTGCTCTCCATTTCTTCCTTGATCCTTATAGCTTTACATGTTTTGGCCTCGAGAAGGTTGAGGTCAAATTTTAGTTTGAATATCTCTTCATCCTTTTCTTTTAGTTGGTATATCATGGTGTTTCTCTCCTTTTTAGCTTCATCAACCTATCCTTCTATGATTACCAATGCTTCCATTGTCTTCTTAACTCCTTGTGCTAACTTTCTTGCTTCTTCTATTTGCGATTTGAGAGAGGAGGCCTCTACCTTGTATTGACCAATCTCTTCAAGTTTGCTCAAGCTCTTGCACCTTTGTTCAAAATAACTTGACAAGATATCTTCCCGTTTCTTTGCCTTATCTAATTGATTTGTCATGGATATGATTTCTTCATCATGCTTTCTTTTGTTTTGATGAAATTACTTTTTAAGCTTGGCAAGCTCTTCATCCCTTTCTTGTACTTGAAGCTTGACAAGGTCAACTTTCCTCCTTGTTTGGTATTGGTCACTAGCTAGTGCTTTTTTATTAAGTTCCTCGTTTTCCTTTTAAAAATTGATAGTCTCTTCCATGGCAGCCATACGTTTAGTGAGGAGATCTTCTTCAAAGTCGTTTTCATTCTCTTCATCTTCTAGGTCTTCTTTAACCTTGATGTCATCAATGTTATCTTCATCTTCCTTGATGGGATTTGGATTTTCTTCTTGTTTTCCATCATTTACTAGAGATCATTGTGAATGCTCCTTTTGAGTGAAGATCATGAAGTTTATCCCATATGCCTTTTGCTGACGAGCATTTTTCAAAATTGGCCTTAATAGAATCAGGTAGCCCATTCAAGATTGATTTCATTGCTCTTGTATTATGTTACCTGGATTCTCCATCCATCATGCTATCAATAATCACTGATTTCCAAACTTCAATGCCTTGAGTCTTTAAGAAATTCCTCATTCTTACCTCCCATATATCAAAGTTTCCATTGAACAATGGAGCCTTCACAAATTGATTGACTTCAATTTCGGTGGTTGAGGGAGACACATCTTTAGGAGGATTGGAGACTTTCTTCCTTGGCTTCACCATTTGTGTTCTAATGATCAACCTTCAAGCTGTTAGGCTTTGAGTGAAGGTACTAGCTCTGATACCAATTGTTGGAAATACTGAGCAGGGGGGTTAATCAGTATTCCTTTTCAATTGTTATTTTTACCAATTAAATCATTTATATTTAGAACACAAAATGAACAATAGGAATAAATGCTTTTATTAATATAATCTTTACAATAAATCAGGTACACTATATACAAGGCTCCAATCTATTTCCAAGCACCAACTTGGTCTTTTTGTGAGGCTTCAACCTCTAGGGTACCAACTCTATCTTCTCAAGGCACCAACCTTGTGTTTAGGAGCACAAACTCCAAGGACACCAATCCTTCCAATTTTGAGGCACCAACCCCAAGGGCTCCGACCCTATCTTGTCAAGGCACCAACCTTGGATTTAGGAGCACCAACTCCAAGGACACAAATCCTTCCAATTCTGAGGCACCAACCCCAAGGGCTCTTACCCTATCTTGTCAAGAAATGTTTTGATTGTATTACACTGCTCTCAAAATATTCTTCATTGTGTTCTGTCAATCTGCAGCTTCACTGCTACATCAATGACAACCTATCTTCATATGAATGAGTCTTCACAATTCTTCATATTTCCCAAACAGAGTTTGCAAAGTTACCTCATGATGATTTCAAATAGCCATCATGATCTACAAGAGTCTTCACACAACTTAAATGTTTCTACAATGAACTGCACTAAACTCTTCACAAAAACAACTCTCTGTTTCAAGCCTTTGTTCTCACTGTCACGGTAAATGCTTCAGGAGTGGATGCTTCAGGATTAACAACTTCAGGAGTGACTTCTTTACAGGAGTGACTGTCGCAGTTTCATATTGTGCATTCAATTAAAACAACTATCTTCTTAGATCTGTAGAGCGTCCTTTTAAACTGTTATCTGAATCACAATCAAACACAGGTCTGAGCTTTTCAATAAATAACCCAGTCAATAGAATGTTCGACCTTTGGCTTCCTTCTTCTTCCGTCAGACCTTTCGGCTTCCTTCTTCGATCGGTCATCCTTCGGGTTCCTTTTTCGCTCACTCGACCTTTGGCTTCCTTTTTCACTCGCTCAACCTTTCGACTTCTCGATCTTTGGCTTCCTCTGTGTGATGCAGGAAAGTGTTCCCTCTGCAGACAGAGGCAACCCCTCTAGCCCTAGAGTGGGTCTAGTCACAAAAAAGGACAGATCAACAATAGCTTTCCTTAAATAGTTAAAGTTGGAGGCCTACCTCAACCGGTGGTCGATGGAGTTCCGTTGCGCTGCTCCAGCTTCCGCTTCCTTCTCCTCAATGAGTGATCAACCTGAAACAAAGCAAAGGAAATACAACAAAGCATGTAACCGGATACAACAATGAACTATTTACTCACAAAGTCAAGAAGTCATGACCTATCAAGTACATTACATACAAGACATAGGAAAACATCATCGATTGCATTAATAATGAAATAAGAGTCAGCTTCCAACCAAAGTCTTGACGTCACAAGCCTTCTTAGAAAGAGTCCAGCCAGCATGTTCTTCAAGCATTCACTCTTTGAAGAAGGATCTCCCAACATATAAGAGCTCTCTCACTCATACATTTTACACAAGATCAAGGGCACTTCACAACCTTCCACAAGCTATCAACAATCCCACACTTATCACTCTCACACCTCCTATCTAGAAAACTCACAAACACTAACAACACTGCTCAACTAGCCAACTATCAGAAACTAGCAATGCATATCAATGGTGAGAGTTTAAATAGGAGAAGGAGTCTCCATGAATGGGGGAAAGGAGAGCTTATAACCAAGGAAGGTAGCACAATTGACGGAACTGCCACACCAGGGAAGGAAGGGCGACATAAACAAGGCCAACGACCAGGTCTGGAGTTATCTGGAAGGTCAACTATTGGAACTATTCGCCCAATCTGGATCATCATGGGTACAAAACTGAGCTTCGGTGCTGACATCGCAATTGATCAGTGCAGATAGTCAGATCATCGTTGAAGAGACCACATAGCCCCGCGCTGGTGCCTAAAATTGGGCCATCGCGGGAATGAGGTGTACTTCTGCGCTAGCAGCGCGAATGGGCCGTTCATCAGCACCTTTTAGCGTGTCTATTAAGCCTATAACCGCGATGAGGCAGATACTTTAGGAAAAGTGGGTCAATTGGCAGCATAGGAGAGCATTTGCCTGTCATAAGCATGACACAGTGAGAAGACCAGGAGTGAAAGCGGTGATAAATTACTGTGTAACACTCTGTCTCTTCAAGTTCACAAGTTGTGAAATTCTTTATGCTTTATTTTTATGCCCAAGATAGATGCTTAGAACTGAAGCGTTTTAACTCATTTTTATATGATGTTCACCAATACTCAAAAGACACGTTCATTTGGAAGGAGAGGCCAACTTATGGATATTCATCCAATTACTCATAAAATTGTTTTATTTACGAAGGATTTCATAGGAGAGATCGTACCCAATGAGGTCCCACATCCACGTCATCAATCACAATCACAAATTTCGTGAGAATCGGAGTCATTCCTTTAATCCCGTAATCGCAACTTCATAAAAAATCGAAGGTTTTACAAATGTGCACATGCTCTGTCCTCCGATATCAACATCATCGATATTCACATATCAACATAGTTAAAAACAATATAAAGGGTGGTCCCACCTGCCACATTATCACCTTAATCACAATTGCAAATTTCAGAGGTCTTCTCATAACATGGTCGATCCCCTACGGCCGACGGAGCAGATGCATTATACAATAAACTATTTTTGATAAGCTCGTTGGGTACACAAATCTATCACAATCGGCGGTTCGTTGTGTCCACACCCTTATCGCAATCGATGTTTCGACATTTCTTTGAAACGCGCGATCCAACGGATGTGAGATTACATTAAGTTATGTTATAGTGTTGTATTCGGGTCCGCAACAATATCGCAATCACAGTTTTTAATGTGACATCCCTTTATAACTTGCGATATGAAAGTTCTGATAGGCGGATGCAATACTACATTAGGGCTGTTCTAATGGAGCTATCGGGTTCACATATTATATCACAATCTATGGTTTGTGGGACTTCGACTGGCACACGGATTAAAACGACCTTAACCCCTGCAGTTGATTGTGATCTAAGAGTTGAATATGAGATCGATGGCTAGGATTGAGTGCGGGATTTCAGCCACAATCAACGAAATCCGTACTTTCCTACCCCCGCAGTTGCTAACCACTGTTGTTCTAACAGATTTGTCAACCTGACGGTCTATATCTATTCCTCCGCCATTCTTCTTCCGCAAGCACTTGGGTTTGATCTCCTATGACTTCTCTTCACTCTTTCTCTCTTCCGATAGCTGTTGCTCCTGTGGTTTATCTTTTGTGACCTTAGATAACTTTGATATGCTCCTCCACTTTTTTCTTCCTATCAGTTCTTCTCGGGTATATATTACATGCGATACCTCCAATATGGCTCCTTCGATGTTTTCTTCTTTACTCCTCTGATATCACTATTGTTCATTGTTCTTCCGATAACACTTACCCTTGGGCATATTTGATAACCTGCTTCCTTGATGGCTTCTTATGAACTCTTCCTGTTATTCTCTGGCTTCATGGCTTCTCCTCTTTACTCTTTCTCTTTCTCTTCTGATGGCTTCCGATATCTTTCCTCCTCGGTTCCACTATTTCTATTATGTCTGTATTCAATCCTTGGATCCTCCATGAGCAGTATTATGATCAAAGGGCATCAATGGGAAACCACACATGTCACAAGAATTTTGCATCACAAACGCTGCCATATTGACATCAATGAAAACCTATATTAACAGTCTCCCCCTTTGTCATTGATGGCAATATTCTTCTTCTCTCCCCCTTTGACATCAATGGCAAAGGAGTGCACAAGGACTCCCCCTCTCGTACTACTCCCCCTGTCAAACTACTTATGTTCTTTATGAATATAATATTTTTATGGGTATGTTACTCCCCCTATCATGATGCTCTTCTTTTTACTCAAGATAGAAAGATTTTTGCCTCATCATCAACTAGCACATTATCCCCTCTTCATGTCTCAGAATTTCTTCATCATGGCTTCAAAAATGCTTAAAGATGATCCACTTCAATGTTTCAAAACAGACTCCAAATAGTCATACACCAAATGTCCAAGTCCAAGTTTTTACGCTTCTACACTTTATTTTGTTGTCTCCACAATCATAATTAAGAGGCCTTCATAGATTGAATCAAGAGAAAATGCCACTGAAACTGTCATTCTCACTATCTTTCTTCAAATAAGAATTCCTCTATATCTCTGAGCTTCTCCTTAAGTTACTGAGCTATATTCAACAACACAACATTCTCCCTTTTTTTTTTGATTTCTAATCCTTGACTGTCTTTTAAATTATTTCTACTGGTTGACAACTTTTTGCAATGCTTCAATTATGCTAGATTCTTCCAACTGTGCTTGCTTCAAGCTCCATTCCTAGATATGTTTGTTTGTTTGAAGGTTGCCTCTATTACTGTCCTTAATTTACCTGTTCTCACATTATATCCATGAGTCGAGACATTCAACTCCTGTAATACCAACAACATAGTTATTTGTCCTATTTATCTAGCATTGGATGGCCTTCTCTGCTGCTCCAATTTATGCTTAGTGATCAAGTGGAAAACATCTTCAACAACAGTCCAAAGAATGGCTACAAGATCATGTTCTTCAGTGTAGTGCTCCTGAGAAATGATCTTTATCAAAGAATGATTGTTAATATAGCTCATCAAGGATTTCATATGAACCATTTCACAAATAGCTTCTGCAATAATGATCAAGAATCACAGGCTCCCCCTAACTGTATGCATCATCTCTTTTGGCAAAGTCTTCCCATCAAATGCTTAGATTGTCAGGTCAATAACATGTGTTGTTGGCTGGAGAGTTCAAGGGACTTTCGGATTGTATTTGCTTCCTTCTCCATACTTGTGTAACTTTCTTATCTGGCATAGTTATAGCTTGAGAAGGTGCAAAAATCAAGTTACAATTATGTGCCATATGAGCAATGTTATGACACTTGAAGCATTCTATGTTGTTCATGAATAAGAATTCATGACTTCTTCTTGCGAAATTGCTTCCCAGAGATTGACAAAGATCATTATAAGCCCTACAATCTTTTGCCATGTGTCCAAAGTTTGTACAAGAATAACAATAACCAAGAAATAAACTTTGGTACCTGGGAGATGAAGGTTTCCTTGATGTACTTTTGAAGTCTTTCTGCCTTGAGATCCTTTGATTATAACCATTTCTCCTTGCGTCCTTGACATCATCTACATTTCTTCTTGGAATAGGATTTCCTTCATTGTTGCCTTGACTCTTATCCTTGCCTTTGCTAGAACTGGGAGCATCAACATTTATTTTTGGCTTCCTCACATCATTTTTGTTTGAAGTATGGTCACCCTTGCTTGAGGATTCACCTTCATAGCCAAGACTTGATTTAGCAAATGGAGATCTTTGATGGTTGAGCATGTCATACAAGGCTTGAGATTTCTTCAAGATTTTGTCCATCCCTTCAACCTTTTTCCCGAGGGAGACAATCTCTTCTTCCAATCTTTCGCAATCATTATTCTTCTTAGAAAGTTGTTTCTCAATCTTTCCTTAATACAAATTGCTTCATTTTCTTCTAATTTAAGGGAGATGATATCTGACTTCATTTTGAAGATTTCTTCATTTTCCTTTGCTAGACTGCTCTCCATTTCTTCCTTGATCCTTGTAGCTTTACATGTTTCGGCCTTGAGAAGGTTGAGGTAAGATTTTAGTTTGAATATCTCTTCATCCTTTGCTTTTATTTGGTATATGATGGTGTTTCTCTCCTTTTCTGCTTCATCAACCTGTCCTTCTATGATTACCAATGCTTCCATTGTCTTCTCAGCTCCTTGTGCTAACTTTCTTGCTTCTTGTAGTTGAGATTTGAGAGAGGAGATCTCTACCTTGTACTGACCAATCCCTTCTTCAAGTTTGTTCAAGCTCTTGTGCCTTTGTTCAAACTGACTTGACAAGATATCTTCCCATTTCTTTACCTTATCCAATTTATTTTTCATGGATATGATTTCTGCATGATGCGTTCTTTTGCTTTGATGAAATTCCTTTTTAAGCTTGGCAAGCTCTTCATCCTTTCTTGTACTTGAAGCTTGACAAGGTCAACTTTCTTCCTTGTTTGGTCTTGGTCACTAGCTAGTGCTTTCTTATTAAGTTCCTCATTTTCATTTTTCAAATTGATAATCTCTTCCATGGTAGCCATAAGTTTAGTGATGATATCTTCTTCAAAGTCTTTTTCATTCTCTTCATCTTGTAGGTCTTCTTTAGCCTTGATGTCATCAATCTTATATTTAGCTTCCATGATGGGCTTTGGATTTTCTTCTTGTTTTCCATCATTTTCTTTACTAGAGATCATTGTGAATGCTCCTTTTGTGTGAAGATCATGAAGTTTATCCCATATGCCTTTTGCTGATGAGCATTTTTCAAAATTCGCCTTAATAGATTCAGGTAGCCCATTCAAGATTGCTTTCATTGCTCTTGTATTATGTTGTCTGGATTCTCCATCCATCATGCTATCAATAATCACTGAATTCCAAACTTCAATGCCTTGAGCCTTTAAGAAATTCCTCATTCTTACCACCCATATATCAAAGTTTCCATTGGAGCCTTCACAAATTGATTGACTTCAATTTCGGTGGTTGAGGGAGACACATCTTTAGGAGCATTGGAGACTTTCTTCCTTGGCTTCGCCATTTGTGTTCTAATGATCAACCTTCAAGATGTTAGGCTTTGAGTGAAGGTACTAGCTCTGATACCAATTGTTGGAAATACTAAGGGGGGGGGGGGGGAATCAGTATTCCTTTTCAATTGTTATTTTTACCAATTAAATAATTTATATTTAGAATACAAAATGAACAATAGGAATAAATCCTTTTATTAATATAATCTTTACAATAAATCAGGTACAATATATACAAGGCTCCAATCTGTTGCCAAGCACCAACTTGGTCTTTTGTGAGGCTCCAACCTCTAGGGCACCAACCCTATCTTCTCAAGGTACCAACCTTGTGTTTAGGAGCACGAACTCCAAGGACACCAATCCTTCCAATTCTGAGGCACCAACCCCAAGGGCTCTTACCCTATCTTGTCAAGAAATGTTTTGATTGTATTACACTGCTCTCAAAATATTCTTCACTATGTTTTGTCAATCTGCAACTTCACTGCTACATCAATGACAACATGTCTTCATATGAACGAGTCTTCACAATTCTTCATATTGCCCAAACAGAGTCTGCAAAGTTACCTCATGATTATTTCAAATAGCCATCATGATCTACAAGAGTCTTCACACAACTTCAATGTTTCTACAATGAACTGCACTAAGCTCTTCACAAAAACAACTCTCTGTTTCAAGCCTCTGTTCTCACTGTCATGGTAAATGCTTCAGGAGTGGCTGCTTCAGGAGTGACTTCTTTAGAGGAGTGACTGTCGCAGTTTCATATTGTGCGTTCAATTAAAACAACCCTGTTCATACTCAGATAATCTTCTTATATCTATAGAGCATCCTTTTGAACTGTTATCTGAATCACTATCAAACACAGGTTTGAGCTTTTCAATAAATAACCCAGTCAATAGAATGTTTGACCTTTGGCTTCCTTCTTCCACTAGACCTTGTGGCTTCCTTCTTCACTCGCTCGACCTTTAGCTTCCTTCTTCTTCCGCTAGACCTTTCGGCTTCCTTCTTCGCTCGATCATCCTTTGGCTTCCTTTTTCACTCGCTCGACCTTTGGCTTCCTTTTTTGCTCGCTCAACCTTTCGACTTCTCGATCTTTGGCTTCCTTTGTCTCTTCAAGGCTCCAACCTGTTGCCAAGCACCAACTTGGTCTTTTGTGAGGCTCCAACCTCTGCGGTACCAACCCTATCTTCTCAAGGCACCAACCTTGTGTTTAGGAGCACGAACTCCAAGGAAACCAATCCTTCCAATTCTAAAGCACCAACCCCAAGGGCTTCGACCCTATCTTGTCAAGGCACCAACCTTGGATTTAGGAGCACCAACTCCAAGGACACCAATCCTTCCAATTCTGAGGCACCAACCCCAAGGGATCTGACCCTATCTTATCAAGAAATGTTTTGATTGTATTACACTGCTCTCAAAACCTTCTTCACTATGTTCTGTTAATCTACAACTTCACTGCTACATCAATGACAACCTGTCTTCATATGAAGGAGTCTTCACATTTCTTCATATTTCCCAAACAGAGTCTGCAAAGTTACCTGTTGGGTAGCGGAGACCCTACGTAACGATTTTGGGTCTCAAAGCCCTCAATTTTGATAAAAGTATGGAAAAAGCTTCGCGAGGTGTGCGGAGCGCAAATTGTAATATGTCAAGTCAAAGGGTCGTCCGCCCAAAAATAATGTAAGAAATTAGAAAGTGAGTCGGCCTGCCCATGGTCCATGGACCATGGAAATGTATAAATAGAGGAAGGCTCTATGGTTAGAAGGCAATTTTTGGTTTGGAATCTTAAGGTGAAGGGTTTATGAAAGCAATACTTTATCTGCGTCTGTAAGTCTGAGTCAAGGGTGTTGGTAGATAGATAGAGGCTCTGTAGCTGTGTGTGCAGAGGGCTGGTAGAGTCCGCAGCTATGTGTGCGGACCCTTGTAGTTGAGTTCGTAGGGTGGATCTGGTTGTATTGATGGAAGATATTAATAAAGATAAGTTGGTTTTGAAATACTGTGTTGACTCTGAAACATTGTGGATATGTTTGTATTCTGGTTTACGCATTGACTTTATAAATTGATGACTATTTTAAGAATTATGATTGCACGCACTAGGTATTATTATAAAATGTTTGCTTAGAGACTATAAAAAGAAAATAAGATCTGTAAATTCATTAATTAGAAAGCGCATCTGTGCGGATCTATTGCGCAGAGTGGCGCAAGGCTACAGAACAGTTCGCGACCCCTCCAAACCACATCAAGACATCCCAAGGGTGAAGAAACCTGGTTCTAGACCCATCCCATACTACCTTGGGTGAGACTTCAGTCTGTGCTCCGCGGACTATTGCCGAAAGGGCCGGTAGTGCGAGATTTGTTCGGCTAATACACTTCTAAAACCTGGGTGAGGCCCCAACAAGCCAACAAATGGTTCCGTTTCCGGGACCGGGATCTGCCTAAGGGATGTCTGATGTCGAGATGCTGGAACCCTATGAAGAAAGAACCTAAGGATTGGTTGGATCAGAAGCTTCACGAATATGTGGTACAGGAAAACAGAAATTCGTGGATATCCAAGGAAAGGTGGCTAGATCAGATAAAATATGAACAGAATTGAAAAGAAGGAGATGTAGCTCATAGGTGTGGCCTGCACCTGGAGACTACACTCACAAAACAGAGAGATCACTCTCGTACGCTCTATATCAATCAATGAAGGATTACATCATTTAAGTACAACTCTAGAAATCAGGAAGTTGCAACCACACTCCTAAATTCTAGGAACAAATCCTAAACTAAGGAGATACGTTACAACTATGTAACCATTTCTCCCTTAATACAAAATAATATTTAATTATTTTCAACTCCCCCCCTTAATGGAGAAAGGGTTCTCCTGGACTCCTAACATCCCTCTAAACAATTCAAACTTCACTCGTGCAAGAGGCTTTGTAAAAATGTCAGCCACATTGTCACAAGTTTTACAATATTCAATAATAATTTCCTTTGACTGTACTTTATCTCTGATAAAATGGAACTGAGTGTCTATATGTTTGGTGTTTTTATGGAACATTGGATTGTGTGCCAATTTAATGGTACTTTGGTTGTTGCTTTTGATGGAAGCAGAATTCTTTTGTTCTTTTCCTGCATCATTGAGAAGCCTTCTCAACAAGATCGCTTCACACGTTGCTGCACACAATGCTTGATACTCAGCTTCACACGATGACAAAGCTACAGTACTCTGCTTCTTACTACTCCATGCTATGACGCCGGACCCTATGTTGAATGCGTAACCTGTGATGGACTTTCCATCATCCAGGATACCTGCCCAGTCTGAGTCTGAAAAACTTGCTAGAGTAATATCAGATACGTCAGTGTATAAAATACCATAATTAAAAGTACCACACAGATAACTTAACACATTCTTTGCTGCTATCCAGTGACTTTCAAGCGGTTTTGACATAAATTGGCTCAACACACTAACAGAGTATGCTAAGTCAGGTCTGGTTGTTGTAAGATATATCAAGGTGCCAACCAACAATCGGTACATTGTAGCATCAACCTCTTTAGTGCCATCGTCACTTCTCAACTTCAGATTCTACTGCAAAGGTGTCGCTGCTGATCTACACTGATCCATACCAAACTTTTCCAACAAATTCTTGGCATACTTCCCTTGGGTAAGAAAAGTTTGCTCAGTATCTCTGCATACTTCGAATTCCAGATAGTAATGAAGGCTTCCGAGATCCTTCATCTCAAAAACTTGTGCCATAAGGCTTTTGATTTCTCTGATTAAATCATTTTGCATCTCCTGTTATAATCATGTCATCCACATACAAAGAAATCAAAATAATCTGCCTCTGATTATTGTACTTGGTATACAAATTTGGGTCATTTAAACTTCTATGAAAGCCATGCTCTAAAAAGAAAGAATCAACCTTTTCGTACCAAGACCTGGGTGCTTGCTTTAAACCATATAAAGTATTTTTCAATCTGTAAACAAGATGTTCCTGCCCCTGCTTTACAAATCCTTCTGGCTGTACTAAGTAAATTTCCTCTTTTAAATCACCATTTAAAAATGCCGATTTAACATCAAGCTGGTGTAATTCCCAGTTACATTTAGTAGCTAAAGCAATAAGCATTCTGATTGTATTTAACTTTGCTACAGGTGCAAAAGTATCGTCAAAATCTATACCTTCCTGTTGTGAATATCGTTTTGCAACCAGCCTAGCTTTTAATTTCTCTATACTTCCATCTGCATTCATTTTTGGTTTAAACAACCATTTACATCCTATGGGTGTTTTATTCTTAGGCAGATCAACTAAATCCCAAGTATCATTTCTAAGAATTGATTCCATTTCTTCATTCATTGCAGTCCTCCACTCCTTAAATTGACTGGCTTCTTTGTAATTAGCAGGTTCTACAATGTTTAAAATATTTGACATTAAATCATAGTCTCTCAATTTAGCAGGTAATCGAGTCTTCCTACCTAACCTCCTTGGTAGGGGACTTACCTCAACTCTGTCTATTTCAGCGCTTACATCATCATTGATTACATTATCTGTTACTTCTTCTTCTTGTTTCTGCTCTCGCTCTTCATCTTCCGCACTGTTTTCTTCTATAAGCAATGGAATGTGGAAATTACTGTTAGAATCCTCCTTTCCTTCTTCAACCTATTCATGAAATATGACATCTCTGCTTGCAAAAACCTTGTGAGTCACAGGACTAGATAACTTATATTCCTTGAACTCAGTGCCATATGCAACAAATATACATTTTAGGGCTTTGGGGTCTAACTTCTTCCTATCTGCCTTAGGTATATGAGCATAAGCTTTTGACCCAAATATTCTTAAATGACTAATTGCTGGTTTGAATCCAAACAATGCTTCAAAAGGGGTTTTGAAGCCTAAACATCTAGTAGGACTCCTATTCTTCAAATATACAACAATGTTAATAGCTTCTGCCCAAAGACCATTTGATAGACCCTTACCTTGTAAGATACTCCTTGCGCACTCCACAAGAGTTCTGTTCTTCCGTTCTGCCACTCCATTCTACTGTGGAGTGCGTGGAACTGTAAACTGCTGCACAATCCCATGATGCTTGCAGAAATTCATGAACTCTCCCAACCTGTATTCTCCCCCTTGATCTGAGCGGAGAATTTTTATCCTTTTTCCTATCTGGTTCTCTACCATAGATTTAAACTCTTTAAAATACTGAAAGGCTTGACTCTTTTTACTCAGAAAGTATATCCATGAATATCTAGTGCAATCATCTATAAACAAGAGAAAGTAATATGCTCCTCCTAGTGACCTAGTTTTCATAGGTCCACAAATATCTGTATGCACCAATTCTAAAATATCCCTTTCCTTTCTATTAACATGCAAAGGGAACTCTTCTCTATGCATTTTCCCTAATGCACATCCATCACAATCTAGCTTAACATTATGAAAAACAGGTAGTCCATCAACCATACCTTTTCTCTGAAGTAAGATGAGGTCTTGCAGATTAAGATGGCCGAATCTTTGATGCCAGAGATCTTCGACTATTGATCCGGCCGCAACCATTGCTTGTTGTGGCATACTCTTTGCATCTAATCTATACATGCTCCCCATGCACACTCCTTTTGCAACTGTTTCCATCTGGCTATCCTTAATGACACAGTTATTCTTAAAGAATTGAACTTGCATATCCTGATCAGTAATCATTGAGACAGAGACCAAATTTTTCTTAATTCCTGGAACATACAATACATTTTTTAGATGTCTAATGTCACCACTAGGTAACTTTACAAGAATGTCACCATGTCCTTTGATCTCATATCCACTATCATCTCCTAAATAAATTTTCGACCCACATGAAGTTTCTTCAAGAAATTCAAACTAGTCCTTCTTACCAGTCATATGTGAGGATGCGCCAGAGTCGACATACCATATGTCTTACTCATCTCCCTTTGAAGCTGAAAGAGCACAATCGACTGTAAATAGTCGAAGTTTGTGGCTATGGTCCTCTTCTTCCCCAGCAAAGTAACCCTTATGTTTTCTCTGCTTGTTTCTTCCTTCATCTGCTTGCCTCTTATAACATTCTCTAATCTGATGACTAGGTTTTCCATAGTAAAAACATTTCTTGATGGGAAAATCATTAGCAGACATACCTTTAAATGCTCTCTTTTGAAATGTGTTGGCTCCTTTCTGCTGTTGCTGCTGCGGTTGCTGGTGCTGGTGCTGCTTCCCTCTGTACTGTCTCCTTTTTGCCATCAGAGCAAGGTCATTGCTCTGACTTTTCAAATTTTGTCGTCGCTCTTCTTCCTGTAGCAGGATCCCAGTCAACTCTTCAAATGAAGGGACTTTCTCCCTTGCTGACAGCCCTGTGATGAATGTCTGGTATTCATCAATCATTCTGTTCAATGTGAGCATGACCAGATCTGAATTGGAAACTTTCTCTTCGATTGCTCCCAATCTATCACTCAGATCCTTGACTCTGGCAATGAATCCAGCAATGGACTCATTCTCCTCCATCTTCAATGCAAACAACTTGCCTTTAAGTGACAAGACACGGTTTGTATTCTGCGTCTCGTCCAGGTTTTTGATTGTCGTCCAAATGTCAGTGGCCGATTTACAGTCTCTAATATGAGGGATAACATTGTCCTTGATGGACATTTTCAATATGCCTTTTGCCTTCGTCTCCCTTTTATCCCAATATTGTTCTTGTGTTGCTGTTCTAGCTCTCGGCTCATTTCCTGTGACGATCGCCCACGCATTTGCACTTTCAAGCAAAGTTTGTATCTTAAATTTCCAGTTGTTGAAATTTTACCCATCGAGTTTGCCAAACTCGTGGAGATATGATTCTAAACTGTTATTCATATTGACTTATACCAGATACAAATCTCTGTTTTGCCAAAACAACTTGTACCTTCAATGTGCCACCACCGGGCAAGTCCGATCTGCTGCCACCGAACAGATCCAAAACTTCAATGTGCCACCACCGGGAAATACGCCTCCACCGGGCAAGTCCGATCTGCTGCCACCAAACAGATCTGGAACTCCAATGCGCCACCACCGGGCAAGTCCGATCTGCTGCCACCGAGTAGATCAGGAATTTCAACACGCAACCACCAGGCTACTCCAATCTGTTGCCACTGAACAGATCCACAAATTCAAAGTGCCACCACCGGGCAACTCCGATCTCCAAAGAAAAATTGCAGATTTTCAAAGAGAAAGAGGTTGGCTCCTTGGCACTTTTCAACAGCTACGAATCCGCTCCATAAGCACACAAACAAAATATTTGAAGTGTCAGGAAAATTGGCACGATTAATAGCTACTGATCCACGCCAATGCAGTTTCTTTTCACTGGCGCGTATGTTCGTTAAAAACCCGCGCCAATGTGCTTTTGCTCAAAAAAAAATGGCGCGCACCAAATCCGTGCCAACCCTTTCTTGCGCTTAGAGATGATCAGTCATTTGAGACCCGTCTTTAGGTGTTACTGCAGTCCACCTGATACTCCACTGCCACTACAGTTATCTAATCAATGATGCATCCTAAAAAAAATAAGGCTATCCCTACTCTGAGCTCTGATACCAAGATAAAATATGAACATAATTGAAAAGAATGAGATGTAGCTCACAGGTGTGGCCTGCACCTGGAGACTACACTCACAAAACAGAGAGATCACTCTCGTACGTTCTATATCAATCAATGAAGGATTACATCATTTAAGTACAACTCCAGAAATCAGGAAGTTGAAACCACACTCCTAAATTCTAGGAACAAATCCTAAACTAAGGAGATACGTTACAACTATGTAACCATTTCTCCATTAATACAAAATAATATTTAATTATTTTCAACTGGATTGCTACATATACACAGAGATCCAGAAGATCTTCTTCGTGTCTTTCTCGACAGAGTTGTACGAGTGGATTGCGAAGCTAGTTGATAGTCAGGGAAGGTGCAGACTAGATCAACACATTGTGTGGACTCCAGAGTTGGTGCGTAGGCTGGAAGCGTCTGAAGATAAAATTGCATGGAAAGTAGATCACTGGTTCGATTGGATAATAGGAGGGTTTATAACCGAGTTCATGATAGAAACAAATGTGAGTTACAACGAGGTAGAAAGGAACTTTCTCCAAGGACCATGGGGTAAGTACATCAAATCATTGAATACTTGGATTAAAATGATATTATGTGAAAAACGGGTTATGTGCATCCATTGATGTCTGGAGTAACAAGGAGTGGAAGAGGTTAAGGGACAAAAGGATTAGAAAACAATCCTCTGATTTCACTGTCGCGAGAAAGCGAGGAGGAGCTCGTAGGGTTCTCTCTGAGAGGCGTAGTTCGATTGATAAAGCAGCGCATTCCACCGATACCACCACCGTCCACGCCATCACCTACTTTGCCTGCATCAAACCCATCTCGGCACCACCCAAGGTTGGGATGGTGAGTGCGGTCAAGTTGCCGGTATTTAGAGGCGTAGGACCCTATCATGTCAAGAAATGTTTTGATTACATTACACTACTCTCAAAATATTCTTCATTGTGTTCTATCAATCTACAGCTTCACTGCTACATCAATGACAACCTATCTTCATATGAAGGAGTCTTCACAATTCTTCATATTGCCCAAAAAAAGTCTGCAAAGTTACCTCATGATGATTTCAAATAGCCATCATAATCTACAAGAGTCTTCACACAACTTCAATGTGTCTACAATGAATTGCACTAAGCTCTACACAAAAACAACTCTCTGTTTCAAGCCTTTATTCTCATTGTCACGGTAAATGCTTCAGGATTGACTGCTTCAGGAGTGACTTCTTTAGAGGAGCGACTATCATGGTTTCATATTGTGTGTTCAATTAAAACAACCCTGTTCATACTCAGATAATATTCTTAGATATGTAGAGTGTCCTTTTGAACTGTTATCTGAATCACTGTCAAACATGGGTTCGAGCTTTTCAATAAATAACCCAGTCAACAGAATGTTCGACCTTCGGCTTCCTTCTTCTTCCATTGGATGTTTTGGCTTCCTTCTTCGCTTGCTCGACCTTCAGCTTCCTTCTTCTTCAACTGGACCTTTCAACTTCCTTCTTCGCTCGCTTGTCCTTCGGATTCCACTTTTGTTCGTTCGACCTTTGGCTTCCTTTTTCGCTCGCTCAACCTTTTGACTTCTTGATCTTTGGCTTCCTCTGTCTCTTCAAGTTCACGAGTTGTGAAATTATTTATGCTTTATTTTTAGGCCCAAGATAGATGCTTAGAACTGAAGCGTTTTAACTCGTTTTTATACGATGTTCACCAATACTCAAAAGACATGTTCATTTGGAAGGGTAGGCCAACTTATGGATATTCATCCAATTACTCATAAACTTGTTTTATTTACGATGGATTTCATAGGAGAGACCATACCTAATGAAGTCCCACATATATGTCATCAATCACAATCGCATACTTCGTGAGAATCAGAGTCATTCCTTTAATCCCGCACTCTCAACTTCATAAATTTTTTTAGGTTTTAGAAGTGTGCACATGCTCTATCCTCCGATATCAACATCATCAATATTCACATATCAACATAGTTAAAAACCATATAATGGGTGGTCCCACTTTCCACATCATCAACTTAATCGCAATCGCAACTTTCAGAGGTCTTCTCATAACATGGTCAATCCCCTATGGCTGACGGAGCAGATGCGGTATACAATAAACTGTTTTTGATAAGCTCGTTGGGTACACAACTCTATCACAATCGGCGGTCTGTTGTGTCCACACCCTTATTGTAATCGACGTTTTGACATTTCTTTGGAACATGTGATCCAATGGATGCAATATTACATTAAGTTATGTTATAGTGTTGTAGTCGGGTCCACAACAATATCACAATCGCATTTTTTAATGTGAAATCCCTTTATAACTTGCGATATGAAAGTTTCGATAGGTGGATGTGATATTACATTAGGGTTGTTCTAATGGAGCTATCAGGTCACATATTATATCGCAATCTATGGTTTGCGGGACTTCGACTGGCACACAGATTAAAATGGCCTTAACCCTCGTAGTTGACTGTGATCTAAGAGTTGAATATGAGATCGACGACTAGGATTGAGTGCGGGACTTCAGCCACGATCAAGGAAATCTGTACTTTCCTACCCCTGCAGTTGCTAATCACCGTCGATCTAACATATCTGTCGATCTGACGATCCAAACTTATTCCTTCACTATTCTTCTTCCATAAGCACTTGGATTTGATCTCCTGTGACTTATCTTCTCTCTTCCACTCTTTTGATAGCTCTTGCTCCTATGGCTTATCTTCCTATGACCTCCGATAACTTTGTTTGTGCTCCTCCACTGATTTCTTCCTATCAGTTCTTCTTGGGCATATATTACATGCGATACTTCCGATATGGCTCCTTCGATGTTTTCTTCTTTACTCCTCTGATATTGCTGTTGCTCTTTGTTCTTCTGATAACACTTACCCTTGGGCATATGCGATAACCTACTTCCTTGATGGCTTCTGATGAACTCTTCCTCTTATTCTTTGGCTTCATGGCTTCTCCTCTTTACTCTTTCTCTTTCTCTTCTGATGGCTTCTGATATCTTTCCTCCTCGGTTCCAATGTTTCTATTATGTTTGTATTCAATCCTTGGATCCTCCATGAGCAGTATTATGATCAATGGGCATCAATGGGAAACCACACATGTCACAAGAATTTTCCATCACAAACACTATGATATTGACATCAATGACAACCTAGATTAACACAATCTCCATATTATTTCTTCCCAACCTCAGTGAGATGCCTTCACGTCTTGAAGCATTTGTTTCTAATTACCTAATGCATCCACTTCAATTTTGGTGCACGAAGTCCTGTATAAGGGTAATATGGGAAACATTACTGCAACCATGCCTCTTGACATTTCGATTAAACCTGGAATTGTTGAGAATGTTCATTTTTGGGTTTCCTGTTCTCATGATGAAATTAGGATTTACATTGAACTTTTCAAAGAATTTTGAGATGTCTTTACTGGTCATACGAGGAAATTCCTTGTATTGATCCAACAATCGTGGTGCATGAAATACCTACCTATCTTGGTGGAAATACTGTTCATCAACAACTTCGTCCTGTGCATCCTCGGAAGGCTGCTGCTATTAAGGCAGAAGTTGAGAAACTTTTGAAAGCTAGATTTATCTATCCAATCCCATTGACAGATTGGGTGTCTAACATTTTCCCTATTGCTAAAAATCAAGGCATGATCTGCATATGTGTTGATTACCATGACATCAATTGTGCATGTCCAAAAGACAACTATCCTACTCCATTTATCGATCAAATCATCGATGAGTGTGCTAAGAGCGATATTTTCTTGTTTATGGACGGTTTTTCTGGTTACAACCAGATCAACATCTCACCTTCTGATCAATGTAAGATGACCTTTATCTATCCACGGGTCACTTTTTATTATAAGAAGCTTCCTTTCGGTTTAAAAAATACTGACTCTACCTTCTAGAGAGAAATGTCCTATGCATTTCATGATATTCGACACATTGTTCAATCTTACCTTGACGACTTACCAACCCATTCTTCTAAGAATCATGACCATTCACATCACTTAAGATGCATTTTTCTGTGATGTCAACGTTATAACATCCAACTCAATCCACATAAATGTGTTTTTTGCATTGAATCTAGTTGACTCTTGGGTTTTGTTGTGTCCCGCGAAGGTATCCGAATTGATCCTTTAAAAGTTGGGGCTATTTTCAAATTACTACACCCACCTCATTGCTTCAATTTCAAAGCCTGCAAGGAAAGGCTAACTTTCTTCGTCAATTAATTCCTAACTACGCTGAACTCGCGAAGGGTTTTACTCGCTCGCTTAAAAAGGGAATCCTTTTCATTTGGGATGAAGTTGCCCAAAAATCCTTTAATGCTTTAAAAAATATGCTTATCAATGCTCCTTTACTGCATCCCCTTGATTATTGACAAAATTATTTCCTATACTTGGCTACAACTGATGGTACCATTGCTATGGTGTTAGTTCAGGATGACAACGATGGAAACGAACATGTGGTTTATTATTTAAGGCGAAATCTCCTTGACACAGAATCTTGATATTCCCATGTTGAGAAACTTGCCTTGGCAGCTGTCCATGCTATCCAAAGATTTCGTCATTATATCCTTTTGCGAAAAATGACAGTGATTTTCTGATTGCAACCCCATGACCTATATATTGACTCATTAATTACTTGGGGGAAAATACTCCAAGTGGACTTCTATCCTGTAGAAGTTTGATTTGGAATTTACTGCTGCCAAATCAAAGAAATCACTTGTTTTTACTGAGTTGATATGTGCCCTTCCATTTGCAAGCACTTCTACGGATTTTACTAAGCAGATTCCTGATGAGACTCTGTTTCTCATCAACACTCTTGCCCCATGGTATGGAGATATTATCGTTTATCTTCAAACCCAAACCTTTCGATTCGAGTTGTCTCGATCCGATCAATGCCGCAT
The DNA here is from genome assembly GCA_000404065.3 of Pinus taeda. Taxonomy (NCBI): domain Eukaryota; kingdom Viridiplantae; phylum Streptophyta; class Pinopsida; order Pinales; family Pinaceae; genus Pinus; species Pinus taeda. The sequence continues at coordinate 74,122 of APFE030696990.1, read as the reverse complement.
CCTACATCAGTCCCAACCCTATCAGATTCTTGGTGATACATTGTATCGAGTCAATAATGACTCTGTTCTTCACAGATGTCTGAAACTTGAAGAGGCTGAACGGGTCTTGAATGATTGCCACTCTGGGGCATGTGGTGGTCATATGTCAGGCTATGCCACTGCTCAAAAATTCCTCCGCGCCGGTGATATCTGGCCTTCCATCTAAAGATTGTGTTTTGGCTGTTTAGAAATGCCATGAATGTCAGATTTTTAACCGCAAGCAGTGCACCCCTGTGGTGAAGTAAAATTATAAGTGTGAACATGAACGAATTCCTCTAGCAGGATAATTAGTCTAGCCACAATAGATACATTCTATGGAAGATTTCCTTAGGTTAGTATCAATTAAGAGGGCCTACCTATTAGTTTCTTATCCTGCTTGATGATGTCCTCGCTTGCTCACTCCAGCAATCTCTCGCTTCCTTTCCCAAGCTTTGGGATGAACATTTGCACTACATACAACATGCTTACAATCGTGCCAAGCACTCTTCCACAAACACCTCACCGTTTGAAGCTTGTTTTGGTTACTTGCCAAAATCACCTCTTGATTTCATTCTTGAGAAAGATGTCGCCATTGAGGGACATAGTGATGTTGACAAAGCTCGTTCATTCATTGAAAGAATTCAGCAAATACATTAGCAAATTCAAGAACAGCTTGAGAAGAGTCAAGGCAAGTACAAGGAAAGACACGACAAGCATAGAGTCGATCACAAGTTTCAAGAAGGGGACGAGGTATGGCTGTACATCAGTAAGGAAAGGATGCAAGGAGATGGTAAAAAGCTGAAGCCTATTTGTTATGGTCCATTCAAAATCCTCAAGAAGGTTGGAAATACTGCTTTTCAATTAGATTTGCCTTCCTACATGCAAATGTATTCTGTTGTTAATGTGGAGAACTTACGTTTGTATGAACCTCCTTTGATCGATGATCATGAAAGCGCTGTTCAGCTGCCATCTATAGAAGATTTCTCGCCAGAATTCTTAGATGAGTTGAAAGAAGATACAATCCTTGACAAAAGGACACGCGCTTCAAAGAGGGGCAATGTAGATTATGTTCGGGTTGGTCTCAAAGGCAGCAAACCGAACAAGGCAAAGTGGATGGAGGTGGACAGAGTGAGGGCACTGTACCCTCACCTGTTTAACAGGTAGTTGAAGACTTTTGGGGTCCAAAAGCTTCCCAATGGGGAGGCGTGATCAGGGGCTCATGTCCCAAGTGTCGTAAAATGCTCAAAATTGGCTCAAACCTAAATGACTGGATATAGCTCATCCTCCCGATTTCGGGGCCGCAAATGGTTCGAAAAACGGTCGCTGTATGTGAAAGTTATGGCAAAAACAAAATCGCCCAATAACCCTTAATTTTTGAATTTTCAAAAAAAATTAAAAAAAGAATATTCCACGGAATATTCCTTTGAATGGGACAATCAAAAGCCACCATGTGGCAAGCCCAAAGGCTGCCATGTGGCTCAAGTGACGTAAGCAATGGGGCGCATATCAAAATTATGGTGGGGTTGTGGATTGAACACCCGACCAACCTTGCACGAAGCCAACGCCTTACCGTTAAGCTACGGAGGCAGAGTTGTTAGAATGGCGGAGCACAATATTTAAATAGTTTAAATTGGCTACTGGCGGGAAAATAAGGGGGCCAGCCCCAATTACATATGACCAAGCGCCCGGAACTGAGCCCAAACCAAACAGGGCACGGAATCCAAGAATAACCGTCGAGTTACTGAAACGGTCACATGCGAAAGTTTAGCCGGCGGTTAAGGCGAAGTTGGCGGGATTGTTGGCGGTGGCGCTAAATTTGGCGGACACCTAGATTTGGCGGAGCTAACTGGCCTCCACTAAAGTTAGTTGGAGTTCTTTTAGGGGAAATTGGAAGTTATCATTAAATGGCCATAACTTTGGCTAGGAAAGGTGGTTTTGGATGAATTTGTTTTTTATTTTGGGTATTTTGGACGTTTTGAAGCCATTGGCACAGGTCTTTCAGCCATCAGAGGTCATTTGCATAGGTTGTGGAGCCGTGGAAGTTCTAGGAGCCACTAGAGCCCAGTATTGTGAGAACTGTTTCAGGTTGCAGGTATCCATTGGAGGTGAACTAGCAGTCAATCCTGAAGGATTCATGTGTTCTAAATCCGATTTTACAGTCTATTTCACCTGTAGAGACTTCTTTTCAGCTGTAAATTCATTTTGAGCATTTAATTAAAATGAGGACTGACCCATTTGGGAGCCTTGGACCCAGCAGACGTAGCCCAAGAGGGGTGAACTACTTCATCAATTTCTTTTGCATCTGTGGTTGATTTATTTTGCAGAACAAATTCGTTTTTATGTGTTAAACAGTGAAAGGAAATAATTCTGCTAAGCTTGAATGGGTCATGAACAACTGAAAATTTCATTTGTTTCTTTACTGCAAGACATGGGAATCTTTTAAACATATTTACTACTGAATTGAATACCTTGCAAACCTTTTTAAAGTAGTTTCAAATTCAGATCGACAATCCAATAGTTGATGTGTTGGATGATGTCTATAGTCAAAGTCCTTCTCCATTAGCTACCTGTGAGCTTGAAACAAGTATTGATACAAACCTGATTTGGCAGCCGGTTTCTTTGTCATTATTAGCAGGAGCCTCGTCACAATGCTTAGATGAAATTTTGCATTCATGGTACAAGGAGAAGAAAAGTAATCCATTGTATGAGATAAGTCCCAGTGCACATGAATTTCATGATCCATATGCAGTCTTTTTGGAGGCAGATAGAGAATCTATATTATTCAATTTGGGAAAATTCGGATCTATTTACAAGTTTTCATGGGAGATGAATTTTATTAGTTCTCTCTTGTTGTTCATAGGCAAGCACTTGTGGAGAATGCAAACAGCAGCCATAATGCTTACTTGGTTGCATTGGTTATTTCACTTCCCTTGATCAGATGATAAATGGAACAACTAGAGTAGGTTTTATTGAATAAGCTCCATTTTGAAGCATATTTTCCAATTCGTCAGTTGTGTTTTAGTATTGCGTCATTTTCATTTCAGTTATGAGTCTTGAGTCTTGAGTTTTGATGTTTTTGTTGCCAAGATATTGACTCCATATTGCCCAATGGGTAAGGCACTAGTCTGCTCTCCCAAAGATCTACGGTTCTTGGCACCTCCAAGGAGCTACCATCCCCGTTGGAGCCAATGTTAGTGTCAATCTTTGAAGCCTTCCTCCAGTGATCAAATATGCTCTTACAAAGTGGTCTTAGGGTTTCAAAGTTAAATTTTGTTATTTCAATGAGTTTTCAAGTAAAATTTGGTCACTAGGTATTAGGTCTAGGATTTGTTTTCACTTCTTTCAAAGTTGTCCAAATTTCAGTCCATGTCACCATTCAGATGAGTGTACCATCATTCAGAGAGTTTTCATCATCATTCCAAGTTCCAATGGGTCATTTTACACCTTGTTCGTGCTTCAGGTGTGCCTAGGTAAGGTTCATTTCCCTCTCCTAGGGTTTTGAAGATAATTTTTCTTGGATGGTCAAATCATCAACAAAACTTGTATCCTGATGTTCATATACCTTACCCTATCCTTAATGTACCTTCTTAAGCACTTCCCATCACTGATATCCCTCAAATTCATCAATTTTCCACAAACCCTAGTTTCTTACTACAATTTGACAATTTTCTAGGCTAAGCATGTGTTTTTCCCTTTTGGACCTCTTCCCCTCATTCAATATTTGAAATTCCACTTTCCCTTACTTCCTAACATCCCTCCCTACTTTTCAAAATTTTCTCAAGAATTTAGAAGCCCCTTATCCCCTTCATTTCACTTCAGTTCGACAAATCCCCTATTCCACACATCGGGATAGGTTTTACTCAAATGATGTTTTTGGGCAAGAAAAAATGAATCTGGAAAACGTGAGAGAGGTTTTTGTCCATAACAAGCCAAGTAATAAAAACCTCCTTCACTTTTTACTCAGGTGTCGTGGTTTTAGAGAAATGTTAAAAATATAGTTGTCTCAAGATAGTTGCTGCACCTCTGGAGTGACCTTAGGAAAATCAAGATTTCTCATAGATTGGTTGGCCAAATGACTTACTTGATGAGTCAAATGATAATTAGACACAAATATTTTTCCAATGAGCTATCATGTGCCCAATTTGGAGTTGAGGAAGACCTTGAAAAGTTGATTGAAACAACACTTTGCATTTAGGTAGCCTCATTTTGCACATTTTGACCAGTCTTGGGAGATTTGACTTTGATAGGGCAAATGAACTCCAAATTGAAAAATTAAAGATTTTCTGGAAAGTAGACTTGATAAGATTTCCAAAGAG
>APFE030696990.1:42500-69778 GCA_000404065.3 Pinus taeda | reverse complement strand
ATGGTAAGCCTATTGCTTTTCATTCTGAAACTTTTAATGGTGCTGTTGTAAATTATCCTACCTATGATAAGGAGTTGTATGCATTGGTACAAAGCGTCAAAAAGTGGAAACACTATTTGATGGGCAAAGAAACTGTGATACATACCGATCATCAACCCTTATAGTACTTGCAATCACAAAGCAAGTTACAACAGTCACGACACTTCAGATGGATAGGCTTCTTGCAACAGTTCCATTTGGTAATAAGGTAGAAGAAAGGTACTTTGAATAAAGTTGCTGATATGCTTTCAAGGCCTATTATTGGTGCTGTTACTTTACTTAATAATGATTCCATTGTACATGAAAGTTACATAGAACAATATGCATCTGATGATGACTTTAAAGATGTGTATGCTAGCTTGAGTAAAGGGAATCATGTAGAGGAAAATGACTATCACATGCATAACAGTTTGCTATTTCATTTGGGAAAGTTGTGTATACCACAGGGGGAGAGAATTAATGTCATAAGGGAAGCTCATTCTTCTCTTATTGCTGGTCACTTTGGTGTAAGCAAAACAGTTGCACATCTACAGAGGTATTGCTATTGGCCTCGCATGGTTGATTCTGTTTCAAGGTTCATAAGAGGTTGTTCATTATGTGCTACCAGCAAGCCTAGTAATAGGAAGCTTGGCTTGTATACTCCTTTGCCGGTACCTTCTAGACCATGGGAGAGCATCTCTATGGATTTTGTAGGAGGTTTTCCAAAATCTAGAAAGTAGCATGATTATTTATATGTAGTAGTTGATCATTTCAGCAAAATGTGTATACTTATGCCTTGTAAGAAAACTATAACTACTGAACAAACTGCTGACTTATTTTTTAATCATGTATGGATTCACTTTGGTTTGCCTACTTCCATTATTAGTGACAGGGATTCCAGATTTGTGGGGAATTTTTGGTCCAACCTATGGGAGATGATGGACACAAAGTTGAAGAAGAGTACTGCTTTCCATCCGCAAACAGATGGACAAACTGAAGTTGTGAACATAACCATTGCGCACCTCCTGAGAGGATATTGCAGCAAGCATCCCAAGATTTGGGATGAAAATTTTCACTACATACAACATGCTTACAACCGTGCCAAGTACTCTTCCACAAACATCTCGCCATTTGAAGCTTGTTTTGCTTACTTGCCAAAATCGCCTCTTGATTTCATTCTTGAGAAAGATGTAGCCATTGAGGGACATAGTGATGTTGACAAAGCTCGTTCATTCATTGAAAGAATTCAGCAAATACATTAGCAAATTCAAGAACATCTTGAGAAGAGTCAAGGCAAGTACAAGGAAAGACACGACAAGCATAGAGTCGATCACAAGTTTCAAGAAGGGGACGAGGTATGGCTGTACATCAGTAAGGAAAGGATGCAAGGAGATGGTAAAAAGCTGAAGCCTATTTGTTATGGTCCATTCAAAATCCTCAAGAAGGTTGGAAATACTGCTTTTCAATTAGATTTGCCTTCCTACATGCAAATGTATTCTGTTGTTAATGTGGAGAACTTACGTTTGTATGAACCTCCTTTGATCGATGATCATGAAAGCGCTGTTCAGCTGCCATCTATAGAAGATTTCTCGCCAGAATTCTTAGATGAGTTGAAAGAAGATACAATCCTTGACAAAAGGACACGCGCTTCAAAGAGGGGCAATGTAGATTATGTTCGGGTTGGTCTCAAAGGCAGCAAACCGAACAAGGCAAAGTGGATGGAGGTGGACAGAGTGAGGGCACTGTACCCTCACCTGTTTAACAGGTAGTTGAAGACTTTTGGGGTCCAAAAGCTTCCCAATGGGGAGGCGTGATCAGGGGCTCATGTCCCAAGTGTCGTAAAATGCTCAAAATTGGCTCAAACCTAAATGACTGGATATAGCTCATCCTCCCGATTTCGGGGCCGCAAATGGTTCGAAAAACGGTCGCTGTATGTGAAAGTTATGGCAAAAACAAAATCGCCCAATAACCCTTAATTTTTGAATTTTCAAAAAAAATTAAAAAAAGAATATTCCACGGAATATTCCTTTGAATGGGACAATCAAAAGCCACCATGTGGCAAGCCCAAAGGCTGCCATGTGGCTCAAGTGACGTAAGCAATGGGGCGCATATCAAAATTATGGTGGGGTTGTGGATTGAACACCCGACCAACCTTGCACGAAGCCAACGCCTTACCGTTAAGCTACGGAGGCAGAGTTGTTAGAATGGCGGAGCACAATATTTAAATAGTTTAAATTGGCTACTGGCGGGAAAATAAGGGGGCCAGCCCCAATTACATATGACCAAGCGCCCGGAACTGAGCCCAAACCAAACAGGGCACGGAATCCAAGAATAACCGTCGAGTTACTGAAACGGTCACATGCGAAAGTTTAGCCGGCGGTTAAGGCGAAGTTGGCGGGATTGTTGGCGGTGGCGCTAAATTTGGCGGACACCTAGATTTGGCGGAGCTAACTGGCCTCCACTAAAGTTAGTTGGAGTTCTTTTAGGGGAAATTGGAAGTTATCATTAAATGGCCATAACTTTGGCTAGGAAAGGTGGTTTTGGATGAATTTGTTTTTTATTTTGGGTATTTTGGACGTTTTGAAGCCATTGGCACAGGTCTTTCAGCCATCAGAGGTCATTTGCATAGGTTGTGGAGCCGTGGAAGTTCTAGGAGCCACTAGAGCCCAGTATTGTGAGAACTGTTTCAGGTTGCAGGTATCCATTGGAGGTGAACTAGCAGTCAATCCTGAAGGATTCATGTGTTCTAAATCCGATTTTACAGTCTATTTCACCTGTAGAGACTTCTTTTCAGCTGTAAATTCATTTTGAGCATTTAATTAAAATGAGGACTGACCCATTTGGGAGCCTTGGACCCAGCAGACGTAGCCCAAGAGGGGTGAACTACTTCATCAATTTCTTTTGCATCTGTGGTTGATTTATTTTGCAGAACAAATTCGTTTTTATGTGTTAAACAGTGAAAGGAAATAATTCTGCTAAGCTTGAATGGGTCATGAACAACTGAAAATTTCATTTGTTTCTTTACTGCAAGACATGGGAATCTTTTAAACATATTTACTACTGAATTGAATACCTTGCAAACCTTTTTAAAGTAGTTTCAAATTCAGATCGACAATCCAATAGTTGATGTGTTGGATGATGTCTATAGTCAAAGTCCTTCTCCATTAGCTACCTGTGAGCTTGAAACAAGTATTGATACAAACCTGATTTGGCAGCCGGTTTCTTTGTCATTATTAGCAGGAGCCTCGTCACAATGCTTAGATGAAATTTTGCATTCATGGTACAAGGAGAAGAAAAGTAATCCATTGTATGAGATAAGTCCCAGTGCACATGAATTTCATGATCCATATGCAGTCTTTTTGGAGGCAGATAGAGAATCTATATTATTCAATTTGGGAAAATTCGGATCTATTTACAAGTTTTCATGGGAGATGAATTTTATTAGTTCTCTCTTGTTGTTCATAGGCAAGCACTTGTGGAGAATGCAAACAGCAGCCATAATGCTTACTTGGTTGCATTGGTTATTTCACTTCCCTTGATCAGATGATAAATGGAACAACTAGAGTAGGTTTTATTGAATAAGCTCCATTTTGAAGCATATTTTCCAATTCGTCAGTTGTGTTTTAGTATTGCGTCATTTTCATTTCAGTTATGAGTCTTGAGTCTTGAGTTTTGATGTTTTTGTTGCCAAGATATTGACTCCATATTGCCCAATGGGTAAGGCACTAGTCTGCTCTCCCAAAGATCTACGGTTCTTGGCACCTCCAAGGAGCTACCATCCCCGTTGGAGCCAATGTTAGTGTCAATCTTTGAAGCCTTCCTCCAGTGATCAAATATGCTCTTACAAAGTGGTCTTAGGGTTTCAAAGTTAAATTTTGTTATTTCAATGAGTTTTCAAGTAAAATTTGGTCACTAGGTATTAGGTCTAGGATTTGTTTTCACTTCTTTCAAAGTTGTCCAAATTTCAGTCCATGTCACCATTCAGATGAGTGTACCATCATTCAGAGAGTTTTCATCATCATTCCAAGTTCCAATGGGTCATTTTACACCTTGTTCGTGCTTCAGGTGTGCCTAGGTAAGGTTCATTTCCCTCTCCTAGGGTTTTGAAGATAATTTTTCTTGGATGGTCAAATCATCAACAAAACTTGTATCCTGATGTTCATATACCTTACCCTATCCTTAATGTACCTTCTTAAGCACTTCCCATCACTGATATCCCTCAAATTCATCAATTTTCCACAAACCCTAGTTTCTTACTACAATTTGACAATTTTCTAGGCTAAGCATGTGTTTTTCCCTTTTGGACCTCTTCCCCTCATTCAATATTTGAAATTCCACTTTCCCTTACTTCCTAACATCCCTCCCTACTTTTCAAAATTTTCTCAAGAATTTAGAAGCCCCTTATCCCCTTCATTTCACTTCAGTTCGACAAATCCCCTATTCCACACATCGGGATAGGTTTTACTCAAATGATGTTTTTGGGCAAGAAAAAATGAATCTGGAAAACGTGAGAGAGGTTTTTGTCCATAACAAGCCAAGTAATAAAAACCTCCTTCACTTTTTACTCAGGTGTCGTGGTTTTAGAGAAATGTTAAAAATATAGTTGTCTCAAGATAGTTGCTGCACCTCTGGAGTGACCTTAGGAAAATCAAGATTTCTCATAGATTGGTTGGCCAAATGACTTACTTGATGAGTCAAATGATAATTAGACACAAATATTTTTCCAATGAGCTATCATGTGCCCAATTTGGAGTTGAGGAAGACCTTGAAAAGTTGATTGAAACAACACTTTGCATTTAGGTAGCCTCATTTTGCACATTTTGACCAGTCTTGGGAGATTTGACTTTGATAGGGCAAATGAACTCCAAATTGAAAAATTAAAGATTTTCTGGAAAGTAGACTTGATAAGATTTCCAAAGAGCCATCGCACACCCAATTTGGACACTAGGAAGGCTTTGAAATGTGGTCTGAAAAAGGTGTTGTGCATAGGATCAGTGGTGCTGCACATAGAAAAGGCACTGCACACCTGGCAAAGTTTGACAGTGTAAAATTACACTGGCGCTGTGCATACAAAAGGCACCGCGCACTTGTGTGAGGGCACTACACACCTGTCAAACTCTTCCAAATCACTCCAATTTGCCTCAATTCTCAAATTTGCCTCTTGACAAGTAAGTAACACAATTATTCTTATTTGAAAAAGGGTTTTCTACATCACTCTATGGTACTTGTGTTTATAAAAAACCAAACCCTAGTTTTCACCAAACCCTCTCATATACTTTAAAGCTCATTCATAGATTGTTGTCATATCTCATCCATTGGTTGTCCCCTTAAAAACCTATTCCCTCATATAAATTTCCCTAGATCTCATCCCTTCATACAAATTTCCTAAACCCTATACCTCCTCCCCAAAACCCCACATACTTTATTTACATACATCCCAAACCCTACACTATCCCTAAACCCTACTCACTCCCTAAATCTTATCCACACTCCCATTCACCCTCACTTACTTTCCTATTCAAAATCTCTTCATACTCATCATACCCTCACTCACCAATCCATCACTCCTCATTGACCATAAAGATAAACAACAGTACAATAATGGAGAGAGATAGTGAGTATGAACTTGAAGAAGAAACTCTTAGTGACAGTTCCATGGAGAGACTTGAGAAGAAAAAAGGAGCAAAACAAATTGGAAATCCTAGTTGATGCCTCGTTAGCTCATCAAAGTAGTGTTTGAGGGTGTCTTGTGCCAATTTTGGCACAATTTTGATAAAATTTTGTAATTTTCAAATTTTGAATTTTGAAACACAGGAAATCCGAATAGGTGCGCAGTGCCAATGGCACTACGCTTTTGTTGGGGACACTTTCTTGCAAAAAATTTTATATTTTTGGAATCAACATGGAAAAATATGGAAGCTCAGAAATGGCTGAGAATTTTGAACAAGTTCTAGGTCTCCAAAAGGGCAAAAAACACCCAAAAAGTGCTCTCTCTACCACTTTTTTGCCACATAGGAAGCAGTCTTGGGAGAATCAATTTTGGAGGGGCAAATGGACTCCAAATTCAAAAATTAAAGTTTTTCCAGAAAGTAGACTCATCAAGCTTTCCAACTAGCTATCCTGCATCTGATTTGGACTCCGGGAAGCCTTCCAAAATTGGCCTAGAAAAAGCGATGCACATAGGATTAGTGGCACTGCGCATAGGATGAATTTTGTCAGTTTTGTTCAAAAATCCAAATTTCGTCTAATTTTTCTACAAGTTGACTTTTCTTCTCATCTTGGATGAATTTATGATTGTAAATGATGCTATGCTATGTAAATTTAATTTCAAAATGACCTTAGAGGGTAGATTCATCATTTTGAACTGGTTTGGGGGTGAATGAATCAGTTTCCATGGTTTTAGAGGCAAGTTGTTCTACTGCCTATATTTTTGTTCCTAGTTTAGATATGGTTGAAACAGCCCCTTATTTCTTGGATTCGACCCCTGATGGCTATCATAGGTGGTTTTCATGTCTATATTATGTATTTTCTTCCTCATTTGTAAAGGATGGACTTTGGTAGAAGTGTTGGACTCATTGAACATTTTGTATCAGCAGTTGGCAAGGAATAAAACCAGGTTTCACAGCTATTTTTGTGGGATTCTTTTGATAGTGAGTTTATGTATTGTTTTTCTTTTCTTTGTAATGAGTTTTTATGATGTTTTATATGTTTCCAAATCTCTCTCTTTCTTCTAAACTAAATGAATCAAGGTGAATAGACAAAATACACTAAGTTACAATGCTTTGTCCTGGGATTGCATTTAGTTTTCAATGTTTTCAAATGTTTGAAGAGGATTCATAGTTTTTTTATGCCCTCCTCAACTCCTCAACTATCTAAACTACCATTTTAATCCATTTCTAAGTACATAAACACTTGTCCACCTCTTCCCACAGAACATGACTGTATCCTTGAGTTGATTTCCCAGACTCAATCTGCCTTTTCCAATTGATCCAGCAACCAAAACCTAAAATCAAACCAGAAACCCTAATCTACTATACCTAGCCTAAAATCAACATTCATTTCAGTCATCTCAAGCCCAAGTTGTCATATTCTTGTTGAGATTGACAAGGAGAGATCCCACTCCCGACTTGGTAGGGCTAGCTACTAGGTTAAGCGTGGTTTGATGTTACCCTAGACCTGCCTTCTTTCAGCCTGATGTAGATTTAGGTTCTAACATAGTGTTTGCTCATACACATGTTGTCCTTGTCAAATTTCGCAAATCATACCAATCTCGAAATAACTTCTTGGTGGTACTTTCAAAACAACCATAGAAGTTCTGTAGTTTATTTGTAAAAATTGATATATGCTTCCCAACAAAATCCTATTGAACCATCCAATGCTTTTTCCCATCTGGAACCTTGCTTTTTTGAGAACATTAACTACCCCACCTCTTTTTGCATTTTCTAGTTCAGTTATATTATGTTGAACAGATGGAAAATATGATATGAAGTCTTCTAAAGGCAAATTTGAGAGGCTGATAGATTTATTTGTTTGCTCAACTGCACTGAACTTGATAGACATGTCCAGGCCATGAATAAATTGATCCACAAATTCATCACCCTCAATATTGAAGGAATCATTGCATCCATACTGAGCAATGCACCTGTAAACTCCTTTATATCCCAATCCTTCTACATGAAACCTTTCATGTGGTAATACAGTTTCAACAGGGACATACCTGATAGTTGTTAATATAATTACCTCATGCAAGGAACCTACAATTTTCACATAATGACCAACAATAGGAGGAACACCATGGATGATATGGGTATAGAAGAAACACAATCCTGGCACCCACTGAATTCCCTTGTCAGAGAGAAGAGTACCCAGGCTACCAAAGTCTATGTTGTGGGTCACTTCATACTAAATTTTCTTCTATCTTCCATGACTCCAACTAAACATTATAACAACAAGTACAATAGAAACTGAAAAAGGAAGCCAACCTCCATGTGCAACTTTAATGAGCACATAAGAAACATATATGCCTTCCATGGTAGAAAAGAAGGTGACGAACAGAAGCACAACTGGTAAAGAAGTTCACTAAACAATGATCACAACCACTGCCAGTAAGACAATTGTAATAAGCATCACCATAATCACCACAACCCTTGCATAAAGAAGAATTATAAATTTATTATTTTTATAACCCTTTCTACCCACTTTGAACATATAGAATAGATAAGAGAAGCGAGCAATACTGAAGGAATTCCCAATTTGATTTCCACTCTGAAAGCCAAGAAATTACTGCCAAACAAAGAAACATGAGAATGTAGTTGATTTCAGGACAAAAAATTTGGTCTTCTTTATATTGTGATGTGTGAACCAGCTTGACATGGGGAAAATAATCTAGAGCCATAGATTTCTTGATCACATAAGAGAAGATTCATCAAATGTTACATCTCTACTAATGACTCTCTTATGTGAGGAAGGATCCCATAACATGTATCCTTTCATCACATAGTCATACCCAACAAAGACATAACATTTTGCTTTTGGGTTTAACTTAGAATGCTGATTTTTCAAAATAAGAGAATAAGCATCAGAACCAAAAATTCTTATATGTAAATAATCACATGACTGACCCGACCAAATTTCTTCAGGAATTTTACAATTAATGGAAATTGAAGGTGATTTGTTTACCAAATAACAAGTAGCAGACATTGCTTCTGTCCATAACTCCTTCTACAGGTTAGCATTGTTGATCATGATTATGGCTCTTTCCATAAGAGTCCGATTCATATGTTCAACAACGCCATTTTGTTGAGGAGTATATACAACAATTTTATGTCTAACAATCCCTTCATCTGTGCAATATTGTTCAAATGATAAGGAAGTAAATTCATTGCCATTGTCAATTCTTAAATATTTAATTGATTTGCTTATTTTCTTTTCCACCATAGATTTAAATTGTTTAAAAACATTAAATACATCAACTTTTCTTTTCAACATATAGACCTATAATTGCCTAGAGTAATCATCAATAAATGTTAAGAAGTATAATGCACCTTCATAAAATATAGTAGGAGATGGTCCCCAAAGATCAAAATGAATATAGTACAAAGTTCCTTTACTATTATGAATTCCATTTTTAAATTTTTGTTTACATTTTCTCCATATACAAAATGTTTGCAAAAATCCAAGTTCAAGGATTTCAAGCTTGGAAGAAATTTGTCATTCATTAGTACCTGAAGGCCCTTTTTCGCTCATGTGGCCCAACCACTGAAGTGAGTATCTTATTCTTCCTTCTCATATATAGTTGCCACCTCATTGACCTGAGTACTTCCTTTGAGTTTCTAAATATTTCCGATATCTTCTACCTTCATAACAACCAAAGCACCGTTTGAAACTTTCAACACTCCATTTTGACCTGTAAACTTGTAACCTTCCGAGTCCAATACTCCCAAAGAAATAAAAATTTTCCTCAACTCAGGTACATGTCTAACATCAGTTAATTTTCTAACTGTATCATCATACATTTTAATTCTAACTTTTTCCCATCCCAACAGTCTGACAAGATACATTATTACCCATAATCACAGAACTACCATTCACAACTTGATATGAAGTGAACCAATTTATGTGCGGACTCATGTGATGAGAAGAACCATAATCTAACAACTAATTTTCATAATTCTGAGAGACATTACAAACTGGTAAAGCTTCATCTACCATTTCTAATTCAATAGATAAAACTTCATCAATCATACCTGACTCATCTTGATTTGCTTCCTTCTTTAGGTTTTCAACAAACTCCTTTCTTTTCCAATAGTCTTTCTTGAGATGCCCAATTTGTTGTAGTACCAAAATTTGGATTTACTCTTCTTTCCTTTTGATTTTGATCTAGAAGAACTTCTTTCTTTCTCCCCTCTTTCCTTGGACCGACCTCTGGCTACCATGGCTTCTGGTGCGGAAGTTTCAATGCTAGAATTCCTCCGAACTTCGTCAAATAATAGAGCTCTCACAACAAAATCAAGTTCCAAATATTTAGTTGTGCTCAAACTAATAGGAGTCACACAGTGATACCAAGTCTCGTGCAAAGAACATAACATGGTAATAACTTTATCTTCTTCTTCAAATCTAACATTCATATTTGACAACTGGCAAATAAGTGTATTAAATACATTTAAATGTTTAGAAATTTTAGTACCCTCCTTCATCTGAAGGCTATACATTTGCCTCTTTAAAAATAATCTGTTGGTTAAATATTTTGTCATATACAGTGTTTCCAATTTTACCCACAAACCTGTTGTCGAGGTTTCTTCAACATTGTTGAAGAGAACTTCATCTGCCAGGCCAACTTGATGGTGCTTAGAGCTCAGGCATCCAAGTCCTCTAAATCCAAATCTATCATGCTAGTAGGTTTCCTTTTAACCCATATAATGCTTTGTGCAACCCTTGTTGCACCAACAAATCCCTTACTTTCAGTTTTCACAATGCAAAATTATTCTCACCAATGAACTTCTCCACCTCAAACTTAGCATTAGTCATTCTAGCCATTTCTTCATACATGAGATCTTTAAATTTCTTTATTAATGAATGTGTTCCTTCAAAAAATTATACTACCCTTTTTGCTTTTAGCTAGGGTTTTCCATTTTTTTTTCTTTTGGTCTCTAGGGTTTCTCTTTTTTAATTTCAAATTCAAAAAAAAGCTTTAAAATCCCTTACTCCAATTCAATAATTTTTTGCTCAAAACCCTAATCCTTTTGAAAACCCAATAACAAAGTTTAATAGTTCATAATTTCAGAAAGGAATCTTCAACAACCAAATTTTTCTTCTGCTGCCAAATGTAGAAATTCCTTATAGATTCAAACTGCTAATTGTAGTTTACTAAAACAATAGACTTGAATCTACTATACTCATCACCAGAAACAATTAAATGATCACAAAATCACAAAGCATACAAGAGAAACAATTAAATAACCACATTACACAATGATTTCTTGGGGAAAGCCATAACTAAAAACGTTTGGTATCTGTATATTGCAATAGTAAAAACATATGAGAAGATTACAATGCTTTTCTCAAGCCTGAGCAACCTCTGCACTATCTTTATCTGTCTCACATCTTCCTAGACAAGTCCAAGCCAATACTTGACCAATTTATCGCTTGCCTAAGTCCTTATTTCCTTGCATTGTTTCCTTGGTAATTAGCTCCCTATTAATTAGGGAATAACTCAATATGAATTGCACAATCCATAATAGGCCTTCCTATGACTGCATGCACCACCTGTACAATTCAGATGATTATACAACTGATAGTACATTGTCCTTGAACTCTAATATCAACTAGGTAACTCTCAAATCTGACATGCATGGGTTATTTATGAGTGAATCATTAGTTTAATGGTTGATCACTACAAGAAACACCACACTAAGTGACCTCCCACTAGTTCCTCCAACAGTTGGAACTAGTTTAAATGACGTTAACTCAGTTAAACTGAATTAATTAATAACAACTCAAAATAAACTCAACTAGGGCTCCCATAATGTATGAGACACTCTACATGACTCAAGTTAGACCCTCAACTCGAATTAACTAATCCAACTAAGCTAAATTAACTTAGTTAAATAGTACAAGTTGTCATGTGATGTGGAATTACAATTTTATTCATAATTTAATTCAAGGAAAACTAAATTAGGATTTTATTGTTGCATTTTCAACACTCCCTCTCAAAAGGAAAGGGATTATCTTCTACCCTGATCCTGCCTCTATGAAACTTGAATTTGCATCTTAACAGTGCCTTTTTCAAAATATATGCAACCTCTTCCGCTATAGAAATGTACTACAACAACATGATTTTCCTTTGCACACAATCTCGTAGATGGTGATACTGGATGTCGATATGCTTGGACCGATCATTAAAAGATGGATTTTTAGAGAGTTTCATACAAATATGATTTTCATAGTAAATCACTGTAGGATCCATCTGCTGACAAAATAACCCTACAAGGATATTCCTCATCTAGACAGCCTCAAAAGTTGCTTGACTAGCAACCATGTACTCTGCTTTTACTGAAATGAGTGCAACTGATCTCCGCTTCTTGTTGTACCAAGAAAATGATGCTAACTCAATACTGAAGATTCCCCCTAATGTTCTTTTCCTGTCGGATGAAATCTTTTCCCAATCTGCATCTGTGAAGCCTTGTAGCTTCACTCCCTCTGTCTGTTTGTACCAAATACCAAACTAAGTGGTGCCTCTGAGGTATCACAACACATTTTTAGCTGCTTTCCAATAGAATTTGGTTTTCTTAACCATTTCTTGACTAAGCTGGTTAATTTAAAAACATATGTCCGGTCATGTGTTCAAAAAATACATAAGTGAACCCACAAGCTGCCTGTAAATAGTAGCCTCCACTACTTCACTTGAAGTAGCATCTTCCTTCCTCCAATTCCCTGCTAGAGGAGTCTCCATGGGTTTGTTGCTCTCCATGTGGAACTTCTTCAACATCCCATTGGCATACTTTCCCTGAGAGACAAACAATTCCTCATTTCTTTTCCATACTTCCATACCAAGGAAATAATGCATGAGCCACAGGTCCTTCATCTCGAATTATCTTGCAAGATCCTCTTTACAATATTTTACCATCTTCTCATCACCTGTTAGAATTAAATCATCAACATATAGTACTATAATAAACAATTTACCTTGAAGCACAATATGGTTAAGGTTTGCATCTGATTCACTTTTGGTGAAGCCCAACCTAGTGAAATAGATGTCAATCCTGGTGTACCAAGCACGAGGTGCTTGTTTCAATCCATACAATGCTTGCTTGAGTTTGCACACATGTGAATCTTTGTTGAAGGTCTTAAATACTTTCGATTGCTCAATGTAAACCTCTTCCTCAATCACACAATTGAGGAATGTTGTCTTCACATCCATCTAATGGATCTTCCATCCCATATGCGTTAAAGTGTTAGAATAGATATGATTGAAGAGTACATTGATACTGGAGCAAAGGTCATCTTGTAATTAATTCCCTCCACATGAGATAACTCTCTGGCCACAAATCTGGCCTTTTATTTCTCCACACTCCCATCTGCTACTTGTTTTACCTTGTAAAGCCATTTGGAACTCACCGCTGACTTGTTTGCTAGTCTTGGGACCACTTCCCAAATACTGTTTCTGATAATGGAGTCATACTCATCTACAATGGAATCAACCCATGTTGGTTTCTGCACTGCTTCCTCGAATGAGGATGGCTCAATCTCACGGGGGATTCACTGGGGGAGCAATACCATACCATGTGGGTTCATATTGGGGGACATATATTGAGTAGAAAATGACATAATATATTAGGGGATATAGAGAGGGGGTAAAGGGGTTTTATATTGACAAGTATAAAAAATGGAGCTCAAAGTTAATGAAAAAATATAAAGGGGTATAAAAAATGTCAATGAAATATCTAGTGAAAGTAGAGGTTTTTTAAATTTTGTAGGTGTATTGGGTTCATATTGGTAAGGGGTTAATTGATGTGATTTTTAGAGGTATTTTCCAATATGTAGTTAAATTAGGGGTATTTTTTAGTATGCCACAAATGCACACGATATGTATTAGGTTCATTGAGTGAAGCCTCCGTGTTCAATCTCTACACTCTTGCTCATTAGAGCCATGTAGGTAGTGTACTGATTTGGTGACCTACTATGCCTGCACTGTGATGTGGGTGCTCCCACATTCTCTCTAGCATCCTGCATCAATCTGTCAGCTTTTCTAGTGTACTTCCTTCCATCTATGGAAGTCTCTACATGAGTGGGTGCTTCCACTCTCTGCTCCTCTGCACGTGGCTGCTCCACATCATCCTAAGGTTCCTCCTTTGGAGCTAAAATTTCCTCATCTAAATGTAACTGAAACTCCCTCTCAAGGGAACATATCATGGCCTTATCTTCATCGAATTTCACATCTCTACGAACCACTGTCATCCTGTGATAAAATAGGTACACTCGATAGTTGTGAGGTGTATTAGTGTACCCCACAAATATGTCCAACTTAGCTATTGGCTTTAGAGTTTTCCTTATATCCTCGATAACATGACAATATACTGAAAAACCAAAGATCCTGAAGTGTGCCACATCTGGTTTCTTACCTGAAAAATCTTCTTCTGGTTTACTCATCCTGAGAACCCGATGAGAACTCCTATTCTGCACATATACAACTACGATGCATGCTTCAAGTCACAAGTGCAATTGTAGGCCCTGATCATGTAACATTGTCTGTTCAACTCCCACAATACTTCTATTCTTCCTTTTAGCCACCCCATTATGTCGTTGGTTATGGGGTGCTATTGACTCTCATCGAATTCCTTCTGATGCACATATTTTATTGAATTCATTCGACACATATTCTCCACCATTATCACTCCTGAGAGCCTTCACTTTCCTGCCAGTGTCTTTCTCATCAAGTGCTTTAAATTCATAAAAATTATCTAACGTATGATCTTTCTTTTTCATGAAGAAAATCCAACAATTACGAGAGAAATCATCTACAAATATTATATAATACTTGTGCTTTGCTATGGACGCTGTTGAGAATGGTCCACACACATCTTAGTGAACTCTTTGAAGGATCGCTTGCGCTTGACTGCCTTATCATGAAAGGTGGCTTTGGTGTACTTCCCAAATATACACCCTTTGCATGTGTCTCTTTGCTCTATTATACCCTTGGGAATTCCTGTAGAAATTTTCTACATGGTCTTCAAAGCTCCATGGTGCAAGTGGCCCAATTTTCTATGCCACAACTCGCTGATGTCTTAGCTATGCACCCTTTCTGCTTTTGTTCTCAAAGCAACACATTCTTCTACATCTAATTTGTAGAGGTTCTTCACTCGAACCTCGATTCACTTCATTTGTCCTGAGGCCATGTGATGAAGGAAATCCTTTCCTTTGCTAAATATCACATCATATCCACAATCCTCCAACATAGAAATTGAAACAAAATTCTTCTTCAGACTAGGAATATACATGACATCTTTTAATGTGAGAGGAGAACTAGATTCCCTCTAAAAAATCACAGTACTGATGCCGATCACGCTATACCTTCCATCATCTCCCATTTCGAGGTGCATTTAGAGGTCCTTCTTCTCCAAGTCATTAAAGAATTCTTTGTTGCCATTCATATGGAATGAGACTCCACTATCCATATACCACAAACTACCCATCACTGATGTCACTATGCAAGTGATGAGGGTGAAATCCAACTCGAATGGTGAAGCAAGAGCTTCACCTGCCACTCCTCTCGAGGGCTTCTTGCTGACCTTGTTGTGCGGACACTTCGTGGCATAGTGTCCCAGCTCATGACAGTGAAAAAATTTAATCTTCGACAAGTCCTTCTTTCCGCCCTCACTGGAATCTGATTTGGAATGGGATGACTTCCCTTTCCCTTTATTTTCCTTTCCATCTAAGGTACAATTTTCCTCATCATCATGCTTGGATGAGGACCCACTCTGGGGTTCCGTCAAATCTCTTCTTGCACCAACTTGGACCACAAACACTCCCACTCTGGTAGCTTCTCCCTCCTATGAATCTTGGTAACTGTGTCAGCTCTTGGGAAGGCCTAGAAGTGTTAGGATGACTATATCATCTTTAGCAATTGTAACGCCAACACTTCCAAGCTCATCCTGACATTGGTGTACTTTGGCATTATCTCGCCCTTCTCCATCTTGATTTCCCTGAGCTTGTCATTCAGTGTTAGCTTCCTGTGGTCACTTCTATTTTGAAATAGGTCTATCAAGGCCTTCCACATTGCATATGGAGTCTCCTTACCATGGAGGTTCGAGACAATATGATCTCAAACTCCTTCTAGGATAATCCTTTTCGCCTTTGCAACACATTTTCTCCACTCTGCCAGATCTTGAGCATCAGTTGCTAGAGGCTTAGGAATATGTCTATGAATTCCTTAAGCTCGTAGTCTTCCAACACTACCTCCATCTTACCCTTCCAAGCAATATAGTTCGAACAACCCTCAAGGACATATTTGAGTCTCAATCCGTAGAACGACATCCTGCTGGCTCTGAAGTATGATTCTGCAAATTTGATTTCACATGAAAAAGACAAACTTGTATTATCCTCTTCTAGAGTGATTTCTTCTTTGATACCATGTAGAAATTCCTTGTAGATTCAAGCTTCCAATTGTCATTTACTAAAACAGTAGACTTGAATCTACTCTACTCATCAATGGAAACAATTAAATGATCGCGAAATCACGAAGCATACAAGAGAAAGAATTCAATCAACACATTCCACAATGATTTCCTAGGGAAAGCCACAGCTAAAAGCCTTTGCTATCTATATATTGCATTAGTCAGAAAATATGAGAAGATTACAATGCTTTGCTCAAGCCCGAGAAACCTCTGCATTATTTCTATCTGTGTCACAACTTCCTAGACAAGCCTAAGCCAATAATTAACCAATTTCTCACTTGCCCAAGTCCCTATTTCCTTGCGTTGTTTCCTTGGGAATTAACCCCCTATCAATTAGGGAAATTCTTCAAAATGAATTGCGCAATCCATCATAGGCTTTTCTCTGATTGCATGCACCACTTGTATAATTCAGATGATTATACCACTGATAATACACTATCCCTGAACTCCAATCTCAATTGGGCAACTCTTAGACCTGACATGCATGAGTTATTTATGAGTGAATCACCTCCCACTAGTTCCTGCAACAATTGGAACTAATTTAACTGACTTTAACTCAGTTAAAATAAATTAATTAATTACAACTCAAAATAAATTGAACCAGGGCTCCTATAATGTAGGAGGCACTCAACATGACTCAAGTTAGGCCCTCAATTTGAATTAACTAAGCCAACTAAGTCAAATTAACTTAGTTAACTTGTTGGACACCTAATCCTCTAAGGGTTGGTGTGAAAGCTAAACAACCAAAAAGAGTCCAAGAGACCACTTGGAATATGAATCCAAGGGTCACACCACGTACTATAAATGTATATCATTGTCAATAATAGACGTATTCTCATGCATATTTTTCATATTTTGTTGCTTCCATATATGTGTTTGACATAACTAATACAAGTTGTTATGTGATGTGGAATTACAATTTTATTCCTAATTTAATTCGAGAACAAAATTAAATTAGGATTTTCTTGTTGCATTTTCAACACCAAAAAAATTAAAATCCCAAGACTTCTGCTTCAAATACAATGACAATTTACTGACTTTATTTTTTTTAGTTAATGACAGGGGCGGTCTCTTCTTCTTTAACGTCAGCGTATGTAGAGTGACTTCTTTCCTCCAAGAATGTGGAGCTTCTGCTCCAAATACATCGACAGTCGACTGGCAACAGTTCTGGTAGCTCTGCTCTTCGACCGACAACTCTGTCGGTGCTCGGGTGGCTTTTCTCTTCGACCAATAGCTCTGTGGGTGGCTAAAGTTTAAAAAACAATAACCCTTCTAGCTTCGACTGTTCTCTTGGATCGAGGCCTCAATTTCAGTAAGATACAAGGTCCTCCACACATAGCGGCTCGATGACTCCTCCAGACAGGCGACTCAACTTACACTTCAACAATGGCTGGCTCCACGACTCTCCATAGGGTCCTCCACACACAGTGGCTCGGTGGCTCCTCCAGACAAGCCACTGGCTCCTAATCGACGTCAGACAGCTCTGTCACCACACAATAGCTCGACGTCAGCTCTGAACTTCTGCGCGACTTTGCTCAGCGATGGAGGTCAAGAAGCTCTATCACACGCATGATGACAAATAGGGAGTCATTCAAAAAAACAACGGTTTCGTGGGCTATCAGTGTCGCCTTTGAACTTTTGCCTTAAAAAAATCGCGACTTTGTTCATAGTTTAAATAAATAAATAAATTTGACCTCGTGGGCCCTAAACTCTTCTTCGACCTCTCCCTCGCTTAACCTTTGATTTCTTATGCAACCTCACTCAAGCTTCTTCTCGTTGTAAACTCTGGTACCACTCGTAGGTATTTTGAGTACATTTACACTTAATTGAGAAAGAAATGCATAAAGAACAGAAACTGAATTACACAACAAGAAACACAAGAAATTTCTGTGGTAAACTCTTGACAGTGTGTCAAGAAAACCTCTACGGGGCAAGGGATTGGAATTCTTATTGCTCCAGGGCAAAAAATGACTCTTCAAGTTAAATCAAGTCTTTCGGGAAATCACCATTTTAATATGGACAATTTTATTACGTAACATCCTATAGTTACAAAATTGACTGAACCGTAAAACTAAATTTACTCAGATAATTACATTGTTAATATTGATTGTTGTCATTCTTTAACATCCGCTCCCTCAATTCCGCATTTACATATATATCTAAACAAAAGAAGTTATTAAAATAAAAATTCAATTACTTCCTAATAAATAGAATAAGAGGGAGATATACAATTCATTTACATATATATTTAAACATAAGAATCTATTAAAATAAAAATTCAATTACTTCTTAATAAAAAATAATAAGAGGCAGATGTACAATTCGTTTAGTTCTTAATATAAATTAATATGTGACATTTAGAAAATTAATAATTATGAAAAAAAATCAAATGGTGTTGTTAAACTATTCTATATTTTGGAGGTTTTTTAATCTAAATTTTGCAAATATTTTTGGTGGGATCATATTGATTTGTTGTTTAAAATTGGTTTTTGAATTCATAAATGGATCTAGTACTCTAAAAAACTCTGGAGGTAGTAGCATTCTGCATTTACAAATTAAATTGTGATTCCAATAAGGACAAATTTGACTAGAAAACCTTCAAAATGTAAATAGATACAATAAGACTATTTCAATATACTAGATTGAGTAATATTGACATATATTTAAAAATATAATAATAATAATAATAAAACATTTTAATATGAACAAATGTAGTTAATAAATAAAATATTTATAAGACCCGATTAAAAATATTTCAAATGTGAACTATGTAAATATTATATATGGTTAAAAAAGAGTGTATCTCTCTATATAAAACATTTCAAGTAGGCTTTTATTTTACATTTTATTTATTCATTTTTCAAGTAAGTGTGTCTCTGTTTCTTTCTCTATATATATTCATTTTACTCACAAATTTAATAAAAATTTAAAGGAATTAAATTTATGTAAATCTTTTTCCAAAATTTACATTTCAAAAAACATTTCCATCAAATTTGATCCCTCTAAAAGCTTGGTAGTAATGCTGCTAAACAAACAAAATAATTACTTTCTCACGTAGCCTCCATCCATACATAAGCATAACCTCCATCCATACATCCATACATAAGCATACGCCATGAAACATAATGTTTATGAAAAATTAAGAAAAAAAAGGCCATTTCATATATACTTTGAATTCAATCTTAACCATCTCCTAAAAGAATTTCTACTAATAATATAGGCAAAGAAATTATGTATTTTCCCCATATAAAATAACCAAGAATTTCTACTAATAATATAGGCAAAGAAATTATGTATTTTCCCCATATAAAATAACCTTTGTTAAAAAGAGAGTCAGAATTTATTTAAACAAGTTTTGTAGCACATTTATGCTCTCTACCTTCATGTTATGTCCGTGAAGTTTGTTCAATCATACCAGTATGAAATATGACCTTCCAGAGTAATAAACATATATCATCTTGGAATAGATGCAAACAGCAACAGACGTACCAATTAAAGTTGCGTCGGAGGCACGTTTTGAGATGAACATACAGTCCATGAAACCTAGAAAGATATCTAGTGTTTGCTCGTACACATGTTGTCCTTGTCAAATTTCGTAAATCATACCAATCTCCAAATAACTTCTTGGTGGTACTTTCAAAACAGCCATAGAAGTTCTGCAGTTTATTTGTAAAAATTGATATATGCTTCCCAACAAAATCCTATCGAACCATCCAATGCTTTCTCCCATCTGGAACCTCGCTTTTCCGAGAACATGAACTACCCCACCTCTTTTTGCATTTGCTAGTTCACTTATATTCTGTTGAACAGATGGTAAAGATGATATGAAGTCTTCCAAAGGCAAATTTGAGAGGTTGATAGATTTCTCTGTTTGCTCAACTGCAGTGAACTTGATAGACATATCCAGGCTATGAATAACTTGATCCACAAATTCATCACCCTCAATATTGAAGGAATCACTGTATCCATACCGAGCAATGCACCTGTAAACTCCTTTATATCCCAATCCTTCTACATGAAACCTTTCATGTGGTAATACAGTTTCAACAGGGACATACCTGATAGTTGTTAATATAATTACCTCATGCAAGGAACCTACATTTTTCACATAATGACCAACAATAGGAGGAACACCATGGATGATATGGGTATAGAAGAAACACAATCCTGGCACCCGTTGAATTCCATTGTCAGAGAGAAGAGTAGCCAGGCTGCCGAAGTCTATGTTGTGGGTCATTTCATACTGAATTTTCTTCTGTCTTCCATGATTCCAAGAAAACATTATAACAGCAAGTACAATAGAAACTGCAAAAGGAAGCCAACCTCCATGTGGAACTTTAATGAGCACAGAAGAAACATATATGCCTTCCATGATAGAAAAGCAAGTGAAGAACAGAAGCACAGCTGGTAAAGGAGTTCGCCAAACAACGATCATAACCAGTGCCAATAAGACAGTTGTAATCAGCATCACCATAATCACCACAACCCCTGCATAAAGAAGAAATAGTAATTTATTATTTTTATAACCCTTTCTACCCACTTTGAACATATAGAATAGATAAGAGAAGCGAGCAATACCGAAGGCATTCCCAATTTGATTTCCACTCCGAAAGCCAAGAATTACTGCCAAACAAAGAGACATGAGCATGTAGTTGATTTCAGGACAGTAAATTTGGCCTTCTTTATATTGCGATGTGTGAATCAGCTTGACACGGGGAAAATAATCCAGAGCCACAGATTGCTTGATCACAGAAAAGGAAGCTGATATTAATGCTTGACTTGCAACAATAGCTGCGAGCGTGGAAACGACAAACATGGGCCAGTACACAGCATTTGGTACGAATTTGTAAAATCCATCAGCATGATCATAAGGGTTTTTGATAAGATATGCTGTTTGTCCGCCATAGGTGAGAATCAGGGAAGGATATACAGCGCATAAGAAGGCTATCTTTCAAGAACATAAAAAGAAAAGGTGTGTTATACTCAGAAAATAGGATTGGGAAGAATCAATTTAAAGCTATCTACATCATAGAAGCTTAAACTCAGAAAATAAATATTGTCAAACCCTAAAAAACTGTACTGAATGAAAGGGTAGCCTATGGATAATAAAGAAATCAAAGGGTAGCGTATGGAAAATGAAGGAACTTGTATTCAAATTGTCTCATATTTCATGAACTAAGCTTGAATTTAGCAAAATATTACAGGTATAGCTTTTATAGATCCAGAGCCAAAGTCTAGAGTTAATTTTGTGATTAAAGGCTTTTTTTTTTTTTCAGATATGAATTCTGTAAAATTTTGACATATTTTATTAGGATTCAAATTTGTAGATGGTGAAAGATACCTAAGGGTTTTGCTTAATTCTGATTGAATCTAAATGACATAAAAAATAATCAATCAATAAAAACACCGACTTCTTGTTAATCAGCTTTAAGCAGTAGGAAGAATTTTGTTACATGATTCCACGACTCCTCAAAAACCTCAGAGCAGAGTTCACTCCTATTTTGGAAGCACTGAGATTTTTCCCTGGATTTCAATTTAAAAATTTATAAGAAATGAAGGTTGTTTGAGGTTAAACCTTGCGCACCAGAAAGATTAGCCCTAAATAAGTGTTGCCCTAAAACCTTAATATAACAAGTTTCCTCATTGAAACTTTTCAAAATATTGAAGTACTACCTACATTTAAGGCCGCCCTGTCTCGTTTTTAAGCTTTGCAAATTGCCCTGATTGAATGCTTCGCTATGGATTCTGTAGTAAGATCCTGTGGTGTTTACAGCAACCGAATTGGCTACTGCACCAGATGCATTTCCCCCACCAGGTCAGAACAGAGCTGTACCGCTTGTCAGCATACAGCCTATGGTCAGATAGATGTTGGATTTTTACACACACCTTATTGGGAATCCATATGTGGATTAATACTCTGTGAACTATCTTGACATCACTCGACAGGTAATGATAATGATTTTGAAATTTACTATTGCAAAAACATTTTGGTGTATCCAGAAACCTCATCATTGGGATTCCACTCAGCTTTCTGGGCTTTTAGACATCTATCTTCACTTCAGATTTGAATTCTAAAATAAAAATTAAACAGTCAACCTGAATAGAAGACTTGTTAAAATGTCCAAGATCTGCAAACATGGCTTCTGCACCTGCATGCACCATACAGGCGTCAAGATTTTTAAGCAAGCTACCGGAAAGATTAAGCCTCCAACAGCTGCCAAAGTACATACCTGTTATGCACAAAACAGCCCCACCGAGCATCAACCAGCCTTGCTTCCCATTTCTTGAGAAAAAAATGAAAATGTAGTATGGAGAAAAAGCCTTGAAAATGCCTTGGTAGTGAATGATGACGTTGTAAACTCCTACCAATGGAGTTGATATTACCCAGGCCAACATGATTGGAGAAAAAAGGAAGCTTACCCTTGAAGTACCAAATCTTTGTACAATAAACAACGTGATTAGAGTGACGGATGACAGGGCTACAATTGCATCTGCACAATTTTAATCCCATAAGGTAGCATTTTTCTCAGTTTCAGCACATCTTAACAATTCAGTTGGAAAGCAAACAGACATAGGAATTGAATATCCTAAGAACTCCAATGAAAAACTAACAAATACAATAAAACTGAGTTTTATATGTGTAACTTACTTTGACTGATAGAAGGACAAGCATTTCTTAGCCCCTGCACTGCTGAGAGCACTGGTCATCACAAAGAAGACATGCCACAATATAGAAATATTGAGAACAAACTCAGAAAATTGCATAAATATTTTTATGATCTCATTTGAATAATGAGAGGATGCAGGGTCATCATATGCATCTAAACTCACCTGATATAGCAGGAGTCAGTATGCCATCTCCAATTAACATACATGTGCCCAGCATTGCAACAAAAAGTAAAACCCTTTTTGCAATTATGCTTCTTTCAAAAAACTGCACGATATTGGAGTGTGGATGATTCCTTTTTCTGAAATGAGAAAACTCTGCGTCCGACTCCCAATGCCTTCCAAACTCTTGGCCAACATTGGCGTGCCGGCAAAGCAATGAATACAGAGCAAATGTTCCACCTGCTTTGCACAAACAATTGTTATAAACTAGAGATTAAAACACGCTATTTACAAATTTCATATACATGACAGTAAGAAAAATAAAATAGGGCTGAAGCTCAAATAAGCAGAGTCAGATTAGCTCAAAACGCAGAATGAATTATAACATATGGATGTAAACAGAAACAACACTAAGTTCGCTGAACAGCCTTATCTAACAAGTTCCAAGTTTTTAACGATATTGGTGGATGATTTCTCTAGTTGTATCATTCAATGACTTGACCCTGGAAATTCTTACTTATAGTTCATAGATTTAACCACTCAAACAGGGTTTTGATGGGGTTTTCTTACTTGTCATGGATATTTAAAAGCAACAACATTAATAATACATTTTTTTTTTACAATCAATTAAATATATTACCATAACAATATAAAAATAAATTAACTTTATATTTTTATTACTGAAATAAATTTGACTCTTACAATCAATTAAATATATAATATCAATTGAGTGTATTCCAATGCCCATCTCATTGTCACATGATGCTCCATTGTGAGCCACCTTTTCATTATATTGACTATTTTGATTTTTTCTTTATTTTTTATTTTATTTTTAAAATAAAAATGAGTATGATTTGTATTAAAATCTGCACCTGCACGGAGGAAGTGAACAATATATTCTTCTTTGGCTAATGACACTTTAAAAAAAAACTAAGAGACAAACTTCCTCCCAATAAGAACATAGGAGAGAAAAGTTCCAATACTAAGTCTTTTGGTTTTTATTCCTATTGTTTTAAAATAAGGAGAATAAATTCTAACAAATTACTTATACAGAAAAATGTAGAAACAATACATTTCTATAAATCGTTGGAGGATGGCCCATTGCTTGGCCCATGCAAGTTAAGACCAAAGTTTTTTTTTTCTATGAACTTTCTTACTTCTTGTCACCAGTGGGTAGGAACGTTGCTTTTTAAGCACATCTGAATATGAAGGGGAAGAAGAGGAGGACTTCGTCTTGGCCACCTTAATAGCTTTTTCATCATTTAGTACAAAGACCTTTTTGGAAAGATTTCCCATTGTTGTTGGAGGGGCTCTATCTGGATCTTCTTTGTCATTCAAATTAGGAGGGACCTTTGGAATAGGGTTATTTGGTTGATCCACTTGGGCCTCAAGTTTCTCACTTTCTTCTTTAGAAGTATTCAGGACTTCAAAGCTATTTTTTGGAAAGGGGTTGATGCTTCGGTTTGGCCTTACAAGTATGTTGTTTTTTACTTCCATGTTTCTTATGTTTCCTTTTAACGAGAGTAAATCCTTGCATGTTTTCTCCTTGCTCTAGAGGAGGTGATGGAGTTGGGGAGCTTTGAGAAGCTGAAGCTTTTGGACAACCTCTTACAAAGTGTCCATAATCGTAGCACAAATTACATTTGAAAAGGACCTATTCATAATCTAAATCTCGGACGAGACCACCCATCTAGATTGAGCCAAATCGCCCGAGGGAGGTGTTGAAAAAATTCAACAAGAAAATCCTAATTGAATTTTTCCATTGAATTAAACTGTAATTCTAACTCTCATAGCAACTTGTAATAATTAATTTGAATTATTTGACTTAGTTGACTCAATTAATTCGAGTTGAGAGTCTATCTAGAGTCATGTAGAGTGGTCCCTAAAATTTAGGGGCCGAGATTGAGTTCTTTTGAGTTGTAATTATCTAATTTAGTTTAACTGAGTGAAATTCAATTAAACTAGTTCCAACTGATAA
Organism: Pinus taeda; assembly: GCA_000404065.3. Lineage (NCBI taxonomy): Eukaryota > Viridiplantae > Streptophyta > Pinopsida > Pinales > Pinaceae > Pinus > Pinus taeda. The sequence continues at coordinate 44,782 of APFE030696990.1, read as the reverse complement.
AGGAATTAGTGGGAGATCTAGTAGTGGGGTGTAACCAACACTTATCAACCAGTAAACTAAATATTCAGTCATAATTGACTCATGCATGTCAAATCAGAGAAAGACCCAATTGAGATTGCAGTTCAGGGACAATGTATTATTAGTTGTATAATTATCCGAATTGTACAGGTGGTGCATGCAATTAGAGGAAGGCCTATGATGGATTGCGCAGTTATGGATGAGGAATCTCCCAATTAAATACAGGTTAATTCCCTAGGAAACTACGCAAGGAAATAGGACCTTGGCAGGCAGTAGATTTGGTTAGAGCTGGTTTGTGAAGCAGTGAAATAGATTGGGATAATGTAGAGGTTGCTTAGGCTTGAGCAAAGCATTGTAATCTTTTCATATTTTCTGATTAATGCAATATACAGATAGCAGGGGTTTTAGCAGTGGTTTTCCCTAGAAAATTATTTTGTTATGTTTGATTCAATTCTTTCTCTTTTATGCTTCGTGATTTCATCGATAATTTATTGTTTCCGCTAATGAATAGAGAAGATTCAAGTCAATTATTTTAGCATATTACAATCCGCAGTTTGAATCTACAAGGAATTTCTACATGGTATCGGAGTCAAAATCACTATAGAAGAGGAGAATATGGGTTTTTCTTTTGTAGGAGAAATCAAATTTGCAGTATCATACTTCAGAGCCAGCAGGATGTTGTTTTACAGATTGAGACTCGAATATACCCTTGAGGGTAGTTCAAACTATATTTCTTGGAAGGATAGGATGGAGGCAGTGTTGGAAGACACCGGGCTTAAGGAATTCATAGACAAAGATATTCCTAAGCCAACTGATGCTCAGGATCTAGCAGAGTGGAGAAAGTGTGTGGAAAAGGCAAGAAGAATTATCTTAGAAGGAGTTCAAGATCATATTGTCTCGAACCTCCACGGTAAGGAAACTCCATTTGTAATGTGGAAGGCCTTGACATACCTGTTTCAACACAATAGTGACCACATGAAGCTGGCATTGAAGGACAAGCTCAGAAAGATCAAGATGGAGAAGGGCGACACAATACCGAAGTAATTGACCAAGTTCACCCAATGTCGAGATGAACTTGGAAGTGTCGGTGTTATAGTTGCTGAAGACGATATGGTGAGCCTATCACTTCTAAGACTTCTCAAGAGCTGACACAACTACTAGGACTCAGTTAATGGGAGGGAGAAGCTACCAGAGTGGGAGCAATTGTGGTCCAACTTGGTGCAAGAAGAGATTCAGCAGAACACCAGAGATGGGACCTCATCCAAAGAAGTGGAAGAGGACTTTGCATTAGTTAGCAAAGAAAAGAAAGCCAAGGGAAAGAAGCCCCAAGGTGAGGAGTGCGGAAAGAAGAAAGACTTGTCAAACATCAAGTGTTTTTGTTGTCACAAGTTCGGGCATTATGCCATGAAATGGCCACAAAAGAAAGCAAGCAAGACAGAGCTTGTAGTAGTAGCAGTAGGTGAAGCTCTAGCTTCACAATTCGAACTTGATTTCACTCTCATTGCATGCATCAATATTGTTTTTTAGAGGGAGTTTGGCTCCCTTCTCAGACTCATAGATGTGATATATGTTCCAGGGCTAAAGAAGAATCTTGTTTTTGTCACGGTATTGGAAGACCATGGCTACGATTTGACTTTTAGCAAATGAAAGGTTTTCCTTAGACACATCGCCATGGGATAGGTGAAAAAAATCGGTGTGCGAGTCAAGAACATGTACACACTTGAGGTACAAGATGCATGTAAAGCCTTGAGGAGCAAGGCAAAGTTTAGAGACTTGGTGGTTGAGAGAGAGCATGAATTACTTCTCAACATGCAGCCTCAGAAGCAACTTCAGAAGCAAACTCAACAAGATGTGGAGCAAACACAATTGGAGAACCAGAGAGGAGATCGAGTGGAGACATCCACTCAAGCAGAGACCTCTAGTAGGGGGAAATTTTGAGCCAAGTGGGCAGAGGGAGCACATGCAGAGAGGTGGGGTGATGTGAAGCAATAGTCCCAAGAGTGTAAAAATTTGGGCAGGATCCATTGAGGTGTTTTTTTTGTCTCTTGGATCATTATCTTGCTACGATGGCCCACAATATTTAGTATTAGGAGGATCAATGTCAGTCAAATTGTTGGGTCCCCATAATACTAGTGATTACCCCATTACTATTGTAGTTGTACCCCTTATTAATATTGTTGTGCCCGTATTGTGCCCGTATTGTTACTATTGTGCCCCATAGAAGCCCACTATTGTTATTATTGTGCCCTTACATTATTATTGTT
>APFE030696990.1:0-41791 GCA_000404065.3 Pinus taeda | reverse complement strand
TTCATTTGTATCATCGAAGAATAGTTCATTTATGTAATGTAAAGGAGGTTGCCCCCTCGAAGAGGCTGAATTCTAAGGCATTGATCTATATTTTCTATCTTTTCTTGAGCTGGTTTCATAACACAAATACTGAGGAGTGTAGAGCAATGTTGACAATAAAGCAAGAGGCTTAGTAGCAGAGTCAACAACATCATAGTTTCCCAGTCGACAGGTGCAGACACTGTTGATTCAATTTATTTTGGATGCTTTTTGGCTACAGATGAGGTAGCAACAACAACAATGACAAGAGTTGCATCTAAAACATTTCACAGAGGCAGGATTGGGGTAGCAAATAATTCCTTTAAAGTTGAGAGGGAGTGTTGAAAAAATGCAACAAGACAATCCTAATTTAATTTTGTCCTTGAATTAAATTGCAATTCTATTTCTCATAGAAACTTGTATTAGTTAAATAAGTTAATTTGACTTAGTTGACTTAGTTAATTTGAGTTAAATAAGTTAATTTGACTTAGTTGACTTAGTTAATTCTAGTTCAGAGTCTATCTAGAGTCATGTAGAGTGGTTCCTAAATTTTAGGGGCCCAGGTTGAGTTATTTTGAGTTGTAATTATTTAATTCAGTTAAAATAGTTCCAACTAATGGAGGAATTAGTGGGAGATCTAGTAGTGGGGTGTAACCAACATTGATCAACCAATAAACTGAAGATTCACTCATAATTAGTTCATGCATGTCAGATCAGAGAAAGACCTGGTTGAGATTGGAGTTCAGGAACAATGTACTATCAGTTTATAATCATCTGAATTGTACAAGTGGTGCATGCAATCAAAGGAAGGCCTATGATGGATTGCACAATTATGGATGAGGAATTTCCCAATTAAATATGGGTTAATTCCCTAGGAAACTGAGAAAGGAAATAGGAGCTTGGTAGGAAGAAAATTTGGCTAAGTGTTGGTTGGAGTTGGTTTATGAAGCAGTGAGATAGATTGAGATAGTGTAGAGGTTTCTCGGGCTTGAGAAAAGCATTGTGATCTTCTCATATTTTCTGATTAATGAAATATACAAATAGCAGGGGTTTTTAGCTGTGGCTTTCCCCAGAAAATTATTGTGTTATGTGTGATTGGATTCTTTCTCTTTTATGCTTGATTTCATTGATCATTTATTGTTTCCGATAATGAGTAGAGTAGATTAAAGTCATTTATTTTAGAATATTACAATATGCAGTTTGAATCTACAAGGAATTTCTACAGGAGGCCTTTGGTGAAAGCCATTTCAACATAAGTTCAGGGGCACAAATAATTATTATAGTGTTCCATATCATAAGTAATATATTTTCCCAACTTATCTCCTACGGCCTTATAAATTCCTTCACCCTAGCAAAGAAGAGGGGAAAAAGGTAATTTGATCCCCACAGGTGCATATGGGATTTCCATCAATGGATTAAATTCAAGAGACGAACTAGTGAGAAACAAAACTTTGGTGCCCATGAAATAGAGACCCTATTTGTAGATCTGGTCTCTATCTTCTTGATTTGCAAAGAGAAATCAATAATATCCATTTCTGCAATAGATAATGTTTTTGGGTTCATGATTTGCACATTTGTCATAAGCCCAACCTTTAACAACTTCAAAACTTGGCCATAGACCAATAAAATTTCCTAGTAACCTGTTTTCCTTTAGGAACACCACATTCTCTTTCGCTGAGGAGATAAACCCCATATCCAAAGATGGATTTGATTCTGATTTATTCACAGATTTATTTAGGGTGTTCATTATACCTACATGAAGCACACAACCAACAAAACAACCCAGAAACCCTCATGACAGGTTTTGACAAGAAAGAAAATTCTATCAGCAAAAAGATCATATTTGTGCACAGGTTGCATTCAATCTACACTTCAATGCGATGGAAATAAACTCCCCTGCAATCAATACATCGAGAATTACACAAATCACCACGTAGGTTAAACATACAAGGCTTGGCTCAACTTCCCAAAACTTCTTGCTGTGTTGAATTGTCATAAGAAGGGCGACATACACACTTTAGCAGCAATAGTGATGATAACTACAACCACATGATAGCGTTAACACCATTCAATTCAGACATATTGGATCAACTACACTTGCAAGCACATGGTTCAATGATGGCTAGGGAAACCCTAGCCTCTGGGAGTCAGATGGAGAGATTCTCATATTTTCACTTGTAGAGGCCAACATGTAATAAGATACCTTTCCTTGATTCTTGTGAATAATAGGAAGAGTAATAAAATTTCTAAGATATATATATATATATATGTGTGTGTGTGTGTGTGTGTGTGTGTATGTAAGTATGTATGTATATATATGAAAAATAAATTAATTTTATATTCTCATTAGTGAAGCTAGGATATAAATAATTATATAAGGAATTGGAAAGTGATTCATTTCATGGTTGTCCATATCTTAGTTTGCATATTTTTAGAAAAATGAAAAGGTAAAGAGAAAATAAAACAATCTCCTACATCACCTAGATCTGGGTGTTCCCTTGATGAACGGGCCCAATTCAATTCACCAACTCCTAGCATGACATCTATCTCCATATGGTGGCCTCACATCTTGGTTCATCTCCTCATGTGATGTCATTACGTCTTTATACTTTGTCCTCCTCTGTTATTTCACACACTCTGCTGAATTCTCCTATATTAGCCACCTTGTCTCCATTAGTGCCTCTCACCATACCTCTTTATCTTGTAATATATTTTACCCAACTTCCATAGAAATTGTTCTCCTTGCTCCCTCGACAAGCTTCTCTACCCTCCAAATAGACACCATGGTAAGAGAAAGGGGGCACACTCGCTGTGGTGACAGAGGGTGGGAGTGGTGTCATTCGTCTACTGATCCTGTGCTGGGTGAGCATGTATAACTTTACGATACAAGTACCTTGGAGAACATAAAATGACAAGTTGTATCCATGGAGGTAGTAGAATGCCAAAGGTTTGGAAATGAGTTTTGTGCGGTTAGAAATATTTTATCCTTCCATATATGGAACCAACAAGGAAAAAGAAATGGGGTTGCAAGGAAAATTGCAGTCTAACACTCACATTAGTCATATTCGTACATTTCTTTTCCACCTTTCTTGAGATCTTGATCTAGATTTTCCTCCAGAGCCTCCTTCATACACTTCTTCCATCTCCTCATAATCACATTCTAACCATCCACCCTCCTATTGGGCGCAACCCAACTTGGCCTAGATTTTGGCAAACACTCCACATTTTGTGGGGCAGAGTGTGTAGTGGAGCGCACAACGGAGTTTAAAGTGGACCATGCAGCGGAGAAACGAAGTGCAAAGTGGACTGCATAGTGGAGGTGTAAGGGCTTTGGAGTGGGTTGAATCCCATCCTTTTTGTAAAAGCACATGATTTTTGTAAGAGGATCAATGGTTTTGGGACCATAGTTTCTTGTTTTAGGCAGTCCATGGTATTTTGATGATGTAACCATTTGATATAATAGTATATACAGGCTGAAATAGTAGGAAGAAAATTATTTATCTTTGGATCCAGATTAGTGTTATGGTTGTATTATTGTGATTTGTACTTTGGAAGAAAAGGAAAAACTCTGCAGTTGAGTGTGCAGAGGCCTGAGTTTGCAGTTGAGTGCGCAGACAACCTGCGACTTAGTGCGCAGGCCAAGAAATGTTTGTTGTTTAAAGATTCATTATCTTAGAAACAGTTCTCTTGGACGTAGCCCTACACTGGGGTGAACCATGATAAATTGGTGTTTCATGGGTATATTTGCTTATTAACTGTTGTAGAGTAGCAGTTATTACGGTTGCAATTTATTTAAGTACAGTGATGGTTTATGGGTTTATATGGCATGTTTAACCGTCTAATATAATGCAACTAAGTGATTTATGAATGTTAAGAATAAGAAAACATAATAATACCACATCCCCTAATCCTTCAAGGCTGTAGAAACCTAGTTTTGCATCCTCCCATAGTCACTTCGGGTGAGACTGCTATCTGCTTGCAGGTCATTGTTGAAAGGGCCAGTGATTGAGGCTTTTGTTGGGACCGAGATATGTCTGAGGGATATGTGGATGTGGCACCCTTCGAAGAAGGAAATTCAAGGCTGGAAAGAACTAAAAGAGTGAGAATTTGCGGATCAAGAAAATAGAACCCTCGTCTGACATCTGAAGCTTGGTTACAAAAGTATATTCTTATAGATCAATACAAGATTTTATTCGCTTCATTTCCTATTGAGCTGTACAAGTGGATATTGAGGTTGACCAAAAGGAAGAACTGTTTTGAAGGTGAAGAACCTGTTGTGTGGATGCCTGACTAATACAACGAATCAAGAGCACTGACAATAGGATTTCAAGGGTTTTTGATTTATGGATTGATAGCATCTTTGGAGGATTCATTATTGAGTTCACCGTAGACTTAACTGTGTCCTACAACGAAGCAAAATGACAATTCTTCAAAGGACTGCGAGGTAAGTATTTAAAATCTTTCAAACTCTAGATTAGGATTCTTCTGTGTGAAAAAGGAGTTTTACAAATGTAATCAGATTGCTAGTTTACTTATGTTTGGAAGAAGGGAGAATAAATATGAGTAAGAGATTGGAACAATGGAAGTGGAAAGAGATATAGACTAGACACCAAAAAGAGATCTTGTCGACAAGATCCAAAGACCTTTATAGAGATTTATTATAGTCCTCTTTTGAGTGAATCTGAAAGTGAAAGAGAATAAATCCACCCTAATAATCCCCAAATAGCTTTGCAGTATTCACTCTTCCAGCCTGAGAGTTTGTAGAAATCAGAATACAGTAATAACGAGGGTGTTTTTAGCTCTCCCCCTCCCCCTCCCTATACCCCTCCTACCTCCCATCCGCCGCCCCTTAATTATCCACCTCCCCCTTCCCCTCCCCCTCCAAGAAGAATTATGACTAATGATATTAAGCTACATGTTTTCAAAGGAACTGGATTGGAGGATCCAAAACAATTTTGGTTTTTATGCGAAGTTGTATGGACAACGAAGTAGATTAATAATGAGAATGTAAAAAGCGTAGCTCGTTACAACATTCCGAGATAGAGCATTAACATGGTATATGAAGTATTCAAATAATCAGAACATAACATTTGCAGATATTAAAACAACATTGATAAGAGAGTTTAAGAAACTGAAGTTTGAGTTGTAATGCATCACAAGTTGAAAGAGATCAAACAGAGAACTACTGAGTCTATTTGGGAGTTTGATTAGATATTTAAGGTGTTATTGGATCAAGTAAGCTTCAACATAGCTCTACAACAATATCAACAATGTTTTATAGCTGCGCTACTACCACATATCAGATTTCCATTGATGCAACAAAAGATAGAAAGTCAAGCCGAAGTTCTACAGATTGCGATGAAATTGGAAGCTTCACTTATAGGAGATACTAATGTAGGCATGAAACAGATTCAAAGTTTGCTAGAAAACCTAACCCTATAGATACATGATATTAAGAAAATAAAATAAGTTAGAGAAGAAGTATGGTGTACAAAGTGTAGAACAGAGGGCCATTCTAAAAACAATGCCCTATCTTCAAGAATTACATGGCTAGTGGGGCACTAAATCCCTTGAATACAGGATCCAACCTGAAGTGTGAAATGTGTAGGAATAGAGGCCAACATAATTCAGAAGATTGTTACTTGTTACAAAAATATGTACAAACTCCAAGAAATCTATATTGAAAATTCTGTAAATTAGTAGGACATGATGAGAATAAGTGTCGGGCTTACGAACTAATGATGGAGCTCAGTGCTGATACTTATAGAATGAAAGAAGAAGAGCATGGACATGATAATAATTGACAGTGCGGTGGTCGAGGTGGTGGAGCTGGTCAAGGATGTGGACAGATCATTTGCTATAACTGTGGCCAACCAGGTCATTTTGTGAGAGGCTGTCAGAACCCCACAATGACATCTAAGTACTATAAATCCTTTGACCATGTAATTGAAGAATGTCCTGTACTTATGGCGAAGATGCAAGAAAAAAGGAATCAACAACTGACATAGAATATTAAAACGATGACTGCTAAAAGGGGGACTGACAAACCTCGAATTAGTATTGTCATTAGAAGTGGAACTGCGACTGATAATGATAAAGTGGATGAAAAGAAAGAATCTGAAAGTGGATGGGCCAGAAAGACTGCTCAGAAAGTTCCTGTTTTCGATATTAAAAAATAAAAAGAAGTATTTATGGAAGCAAAATGAAGTTTTATGGATGTTGGAGCTTCGACGTCTAATGCATAGCCAAAGCCCGATCAGAAAAATAACTGCAACTTGTCATCTGCTCCGACACAAGATTGAGCTCTGACAGAAGATCATGATTCAACAAATCAAGTAGGTATTTTAAAGTCTTTTATGCAAACTTGTATGAAATTGTTAAGAGATCAAAAGGTTGTAGAAGGGCTTTGGGAGTTGATAGATTCCTATGCATCCAAAGAAACATCAAAATGAGAGATGTGCACAATAATTTGCATCGACAGAAGAGAACCAAAACTTAGAAGAGAGATGAGGCTTAGTGTGCAAATAGGAGTATATGCGATGGATAAAATTATGATGCTAATGCCTTGATGAAAAAGCCATGGGAATTAATGGGTAAGCCGAAGCTAAAGTGGTCACCTATTCAGTTAAGGATGGAAAATCAACAAAATATCTCCCCCGTAGGAAGACTACCATGTGTCATAGTGGATATTAAAGGAGTTCGCACTATTGCTGATTTTGAAGTAAAAGAGATTGTTGATGATAGTAACACTTATCCTGCACTGTTTGGAATTGACTGGGAATTTGACAGTATGGAGATAATTAATTTGAGGAAGAGACAGATAATATTTGAGTGAAACAATATGAGAGTAATTATTCCTTTGGATCCATCAGAAGGAGTAAGATATACAGAACCAGTCAAAGAAGAATACTACGTAGATGACATAGACAATATCTATCAAATGACAACAAAGGAACATTATTGTGTTAACCCTACTACAGAAGGTAAGTTTAGTTGGGAGTGTGATAGTTCTTGCACCTCAGACTTAGAAGAAGAGTTGGAGAAATGACATAATAGGCTGCATGAAGTATCCACAAGGCGTTGTTCAAGAATTACTAAATCAGTTCGATGTATGATATCTGAGGTATGTAACCTGCCTTCTTATGATGGCTTAGGTGATGTAAATAATTTTCTTAATGATTATGAAGAACAAGTTCTATAAAATCAAAGGTTGCCATCCTTGGATATAGCCCTGAAAATTACCCTTGCTAGATGGTGGAATGCACACAAGAAGAAAATCGGAGGTTGGTAGGAATGTTGAAGACTGATGTGGATAAGGTTTTGACAGATAGATACAAAGAGAGAGATAAAATATGATGGTGAAACTAATCCTAGGAAGAATATCTAGTTATTCACTACAACATGGAAGGATATTCCACAACAAGAATGGGTACATGGATTCATTCATACATTAGAAACAATCCCTAAGAATTGGTACCTAGAAACAAAGCTTCGACATGGTACCATGAACTGGGAAGACATGGTTGATGGCTTCATATTAACATTCAACTTTGAGGATGATTTTCCATACATATAATTTTCCCTTCAGATAGTTAAGAAGAGGATATTTGAGAATGTAACCTCACTGACTTGGCAACAACTTGATTGGGCTTCACATATAGAAAATGTACTGGAGTGCTATAACCTTACTACAGATGAAGAAGAAGACCCTTGCAACATCGACATAATAGAGTCAGAAGGATACCACGAAGTTATTTGACTTGAGCTAGAGATACCAGACATAATGAAGCCAATGAAGACCAAGAAGGTAAATGTAGGATCAGAGAAGGAACTGAAGTTTGCAACATTATGAGATTATTGGGATGAGGAGGCAGTTAGTAAAGTTACAAATTTACTTCATGAATATCAAAAACTATTTCCCACCAAGTTTTCAGAGATGAAGGGTATAATAGGAGATATAGGAGTCATGAAGATTACCCTTAAGCCTGATGCAAATCCATTCAAGAAAAGACCTTACAGGTTAAACCCGAAGTATAAGGAAAAAGTGAAGGTAGAGCTTGATAAGATGATATCAACAAGAACTATTGAACCAATAGAAGAATCTGAATAGGCGAGTCATATGGTGGTGCAAGAGAAGAAGAATCAAGGAGAAATTAGGATCTGTGTTGATATGAGAAAGTTGAATGATGCATGTTTACATGATCCCTTCCCTACCCCTTTCACAGATGAAGTGATAGACAATGTAGGAGGTCAGGAAGCTTACTCATTTACAAATGGATTCTTAGGTTATCATCAGATTAGGATTGCACTTGAAGATCAACACAAGACCACATTTGCTACATAATGGGGCTGATATCAATACACAGTAATGCCTTTTGGATTGAAAAATGCCCTTGCTATATTTTCTATGGTGGTGGTCACAAATTTTAAGGAATACAATCATAAGTTTTTAGAGGTATATTTTGATGATTAAACAATATGTTGAGCAAACATGTTGGAAGTTTAAGAATTATGCTCGACACATGTAGACAATATTAGATCTCTTTGAACCTGAAGAAGTGCATATTTTGTGTACCTTTCAACATATTGTTTGTAAGCAAGGACTAATGGTGGACCCTGCTAAGACTTCTATCATTGTGAACTTTCCTCCACCTAAGATAGTAAGACAACTTCGCACTATGTTGGGACATGCTGGGTATTACAGGAAGTTCATCAAGGGGTATGCTGAGATCACTCCGTCTATGGAGAAGTTATTCAAAAAGGATGTAACTTTTCAGTCAAATGTGTTAGGGCCTAAATCTACCTCAAGCTAAGAAAGACAGGTATAGGGTAACATCAAACCACACTTAACTTGGTAGCTAGCCCCACCAGGTCAGGAGAGGGCTCTCTCCTTGTCAATCTTAATGAAAATATGGCAAGTAAGGCTTGAGATGACTGATAGAAGTACTAATTTTAGGCTAGGTATGCTTTCTCAGAGGATTCTTTTTGATTTTAATGGTTGGTTGCTGGATTAGATGGAGAAGGCAGCTTTGGGTCCAGGAAATCAACACAGATTTGCAGAGGTTTTTGTGGGGCGAGGTAGGCAAGTGTTTTATCACTTTGAAATGAGTGTAATGATGAGTCTAAAGACTAGTGAGGAGCTGGAGAGGGCATGCAAGTTTCATGAGTCCTCTTCAAATAGTAGAAAACATGTAAAACTAAACAAGCCCCAAGGTAGAGCACTGGAACACCAATGAATTCCACCTTTCAAACATGATTCATTTAGTTATGCAGAAAGAGAGAGATAATGGCACACATAAACATAAGATCAACTGAATTACATAGAAGAAAACAATGCTAATTCACATTACCACAAGAATCCCACAAAATGCTGCAAAACCCTGGTTTATTTCCTTGCCAAAACTGCAGAAATGATGTACAAAGTAGCTCAATGCGTCATAAGAGTCCAACCTTGACAAATGACTAAGAAAGTACAAGATATAGGCCTCAAACCACCCGTTCTAGCCATCAAGGGTTGAATCCATGAGTCTAGGAGCTGTTTCAACAAGATTTAAACTAAGAACTGAAAAGTAGGCAGTGGAATAACTTGCCTCTAAAACTATGGAAACTGATTCATTCAGTTCAAAACCACCTAAAACTGATGTATCTACCTCCTTAAGTCAATTTTCAACATTTTTAGATCAAAGTACATCAATTTACATCATGAATTTGACCATGAGAGAGAAAAATTCAAACTGAGAGAAAACTAGGCAAAAATTTGAGTTTTTGAGCAAAATTGACAAAATTGATCCTGATGTGCAGTGCCATCTGCCTAATGCGCAACGCCTTTTCCAAGCTGAGTTTGAAGGCCTTCACCTTCACAAAATTTTCTCCATGATGGCTTGCTGGAAAGGTCTATCTGCCTAATTTCTAGGCCAAGTGGAATTTTTGAATTTGGGTTCCATTTGCCCCTCCAAAAATCAGTTCTCCCAAGACTGCTTCCTGTGGGTCTAAAAAGTGGCAGAGAGGGCAATTTTGAGGTGTTTTTTGCCCTTTAGGTGACCCAAAACTCCTCCAAAATTCATGAAATTTTCTGGGTTTTGATATGTTTTCATGAGGAATCCAAAAATGTAATCCATTCCTCAAAATTCCTTAGCATCTCAATGCGCAACGCCAGTGGCGCTGCGCATTAGAGGTAATTCCCTGTGTTTTGCAATTAAAAATTTGAAAATGAGAAAAAGTTCTCTAAAATTATTCAAAATTGGCAAGAGGAAAGCTTATCAGTTTCTTTGCTTGGCCAAGGAAGCTTCAGCCAAGATTCTAAGTTTATCTTGCTCCTTTTTGGCTTTTAAGGCTCTCCCTAGCTTAGCTCTTAGGCTGAATCTTATTCTTGTCTTACAAATTTTGTTCCAGGTCAAATAGTGGTAAGCCATGTGGCGCAACATTTTCTTCTCCTTATTAGCCTTGTCCAACAACTTCTCAAGGTGGATATTCATCCTTTCCAACCATGATTCTCGGTTAGCCTCTATTTCTTGCTCTAGAGAAGTTAGCTTGATTTTCCTTCTTTTTGCCAATTACTGGTTTTCCCTTATGGTTTGCAGCTCCATGATTGTTTGTTTGTCCTCCAACTGCTTGTTCTGTTGCTCAAGGTAGTTAATGACCCATTTATCCCTCTCAAGGTCAAGAGATAAGGCTTGGATCTGAGCTTCTTTCTCCTTGATAATCACATCCTTGGGCTTTGAGCTTTGGGAGCCCAAATCAGTGTCCTCTTCCTCAACCAAAATGAAATCCCTGTCTTGGCCTTCAGAAGGCCCTTCATCATGCAATGGTTGCTTTCCTCTATCTAGTACCTATTCTACTGTAGAAGAAGGCAAAGCCCCTTTCACCCCAGGTGATGATAACATTTTCCTATTGTCCAGTGAAGAGAATGAGACCCCTTCCACCCCCGGTGGAGATAATACTCGTTTGGTAGCTACAAAAAGTCTTCTGGTCCCCTTTTCACAAGTTATAAACACAGGAATGTGAGTCTCTTCCGTTTTGCTTTCATGCTCTCTTTGTTTCCCAGAAGGTCTAGCTTCCTCTTGAGGTTCTACAAACATTTGAGGCCCCTTGAAAATCTCATGGGCAATGAAGGTTTCCCATGGAACTCCCAACCGAGTGAGTTGATGCACAACAATAATCTTGATGACAACAAAGTGATAAATGCTATTAAGCTGCTGTGGTTATGGTTTCCTCTTTGCAAGCACAGTCATCCTCTCTATGTTTTTGCAAATGAAGTATGGTATGCTCATCATTCTAACCTTAGTAAAATGCATAAGCAATCTGATATGATAGGCATAGAGTCTGGAGAACCTTCCCTCACATGTGAAGTATTTAATGATGAGTTTCATTAATGGCACATATCGGTCCTCCAAAAACTTGAAAGGAAACACCCTACCCAATTGACAATGATATTTGGCTTTAATGTAGGGTTCATAGTTCTGTATGCTGATATTCTGTCTCTTGTTCCATCTTTCCCCCACATCTGGCATCCTAGTTGCTTCTGCAATAATGGCTGGTGAAAGAGTGAAATTGATGCCAACAAGCTGTACCATATTGTCCTCCATGTTGATGACAAATTGCCTAGCTAATTCATGATGATACTTAAACCTCTCAACTAGCTCACCAAACTCAAAGCAAGATTGGTATCTGAAACAAATGGTGGCAAGAGGACAAGCAAGAAGTTCAGCAATGCTAATAGGCTCCTCTCTTATTATTTTCCCACCCTTGTGAGGTCTCCTAGGTTATACATTTCTGTCTCCTGAACTATCACTTTGTGTTTCTTCCTCATAGCTTGAGTCACTGTTGCTTGCCATAGTGTTTGTTTTAGGAAAATGATGAGATGAAGGTATGATGAAAAATGGTGATGAAAGAGGGCAATGGTGATGAGTATGAAGAGATTTTACTCTTGGGAAATGAAGTTGGGGAGTGAAGGGAATGGTTTTAGGAAATTAGGGTTCAGTGAGGGATTTAGGGTTTGATGAGGGAAATAGTTGCTTTGGGGGAGTGGGATATGGGAAAATGGGATAAATGTAGTGTATTAGGGTAATAAAAGAGTGAAAAGGGGTTTGGTGATGTGTTTGTGAAGATGGGATGAAAATTGCACAATAAAATGGCAAACAATGAAGAAAAACTAGGGTTTCATTTTCCACATGCAAGATTTATGAAAAACACTAATGTGACCTCAAATTCAACCTTAGGAGGATGATTACTTACTTTTAGAAGGAAAATATAGAAAATTTGAGGGTTATGGTACGATTTGGGATGATTTAGAACAAACTGGACTGATGCGCAATGCACTAGGGCTGATGCGCAGCGCACTGGTCCCAATGCACAACACCCCCTTGATGCGCAACACCAGTTCAAAATTACATTGCAGTTCTGCCTCTAATGCATAGTGCCAGGCCAAGTTGCCTTGAAAAATAGGTTTTTTGTCACCTTGGCTCCCAAATCATGATTTTTACTCTCCAAGAGTAAATTTGCACAATGAAATGATAAAGAGAGCCTCCTTCACTTTAAATATGAATGACTTTAATTTTTACTCATCTCAAACCCACTTTTCTAATCTTAAAGTCACTTTTGGCCTTGAGCTCTCTTTTTCCATTGAAATTGAATTTTCTTAATCATTTGACAAATTGATGCATTAATGCTTATGCTTTTGCTTGCAGTGGCTAGATTTGGCAAGGTGACCAAGGGCAGCAGCTCTGAACTTATTACATATAGAAAAATTAAAATTACATAAAATTTTATACATATAAAATAAAACTCCGTTTTACCTCAAAACAGGGTTTTGAGGAAAAAAACATCTATTGAGCATATCATCATTGAAATTTTGATTTTGTGAACTTATTAGACATCCTCATGTGCCTGCTGACCCTTATTGAACTTTCTACTGACCATGGTGACAAACCCTAGACCTAATGAGACCTAAAACCCTAAAAAATATTTTTGCAAATGTAATGACAAAAAATGACTGTAAATGACTTGAAGTTGTGAAAAGAGGCCAGCAGGTAGATTCCATGAGGGAAATTGACAATGGACCACTACCATCAGTTGATCCATGACCTAATGGAATGCAGCTGATCAAATGGGACACCTACTATGCATGCAAAAAGAGAAATTTGATCACTGATGGAGGGATGAAGATACCGACACTAACATTGGCTCCAATGGGGATGGTAGCTCCTCGGAGGTGCCAAGAACCATAGATCTCTGGAAAAGTAGACCAATGCCTCTTCCATTGGGAAATGGAGTTAGATACTTCGAAAACTAAACTGACACTATGACTCAAAATGGATCAAAACTAAACTAACTAAAACACAAAATGACTCAAGACTTAACTAAAACAAGTACTTACAAAGATTTTTTAATGGCAGCAAACCATCAAGATTTGAGGGCTTCAAATCATGATGACAACCACCTGCCTACTGATGAAATATGTATAATCATGTGAATTGGGCCTTCCAATGTAACCAATCCAACAGATGGCTACATACTGAAATTCTTCTCTCAGTTTCTCTGAGCACGTAGAACGATGTACATGTAGGCAACTCACAATAACAACTGAAATAAAGGATTATGCTAACGAACCAAGAAACCTCTATCTTCTCTAGTGATTGCAAAATCATGTTGAAGGGATATTGAAAATCCTGGAGCACTAGTTTGTCTTGAGCTCTAGCAGCAAAAATACAAGTACTCCCTTCATTATGATCTAAAAAAATAGTTGGTTGCTGAGTGATAGGAAGGCATAGAGAGGTATAAGCTTCTGCCATCTGAGTGTTAGCTATAAATTCCTCGACCATGAGACATTCTGGCATATTGTCTCTCTCAGGCTCATATTCCTCAATTTCATGATCTAGGTCATTCTTAAATAGAAAAAAATCTTCAAGATTATCAAACATGACAGCATTATCATCTTCATGAAAGAAAATATTATCTGTTCGCTAATATATAATTATAATTTCAATACTGTCATCATTTTCAAAAGAGGAAGAAGTTTCACCAACACCTTCTTGACCATGTGCACACTACAGACCTACATTAGCTTGTGCTGTAACCTGACCTTTTAGGAGCTGATCTATCTCATCTTCAGACAGGGGAGATAATTCTTTCTGTTTTGTTTTGCTCAAGTGATTATTGTCTTCTTGAAATAACATTTCAAAACATGAAAAACCTGAATGACGGTCCTCAATTCCCTGGTCTTTTGAAATTCGAAAACTTTGTTGATCATCTTCATATGACATGGCAATCAAATTATCATTTACGACTGAGTTATTGAAAGAATATTTTTCACTTGAACAAATATCTCATCTTGTTTTTCATATAATGACTGGATTACCTCCTCATGAAGGCTTTGTTCTAATGGAATGAGAACACTTGGGTCAATAACTCTGTCTTCTTCATTCCAGATGATCTCAACAGCAGAGCTTTCCTTCATGGGATTTAGAGCAAGGTACTCTTGATCATGATGATCTGAATCTAGATCTGAAATAGCCGACTTGACTTTATCACATTCTAAAATTGCAACTTGACTTTCTTGCATACTGTCTTCTTCTATGGATAGTTCTGAAATAAAACCTTCTCTTTCATCATTTTCCACTGTACTAAGATCTTGATCCAACTACAAATTTTCCTATGCATCTTGATAAGTATCCTCTTTATGCTGCTAAAATGGATTTTCATACAGGGCTTCCATGATCTCATCATCCATGAAGTCATCATCTTCATAATATTTCTCAAGGTTTTCAATAAAACTATAAACAGTTTTGCAACAGTTCTGAACTAAATTTAATGATGGATAAGATTCTTTATACCTTTCAAAGAACATGGCATGAAAACCCTTTAAACAGTAAATACAAGCAGGTGGCAAACTTTCATACCAAGATCGGGCTTCACCTTCCAGAGTGGCCATGAATATCTTCATCGAGAAGCCTTCAAGAAAATCAACCTTAAACTTGCGAATATGCATGTGAAATCTAACCAAATGTAAAGCAGCATCATTCCTATCATCATCTTTAAACATAGGCAAATTCATTTGCCAATCTACCTTCGGAATTTTATTTGGAAAACCTGGAATGTGATCTTGGCTCATGGGAGCATACCTTCAAGCAAACAAATCCATTTTGATAATAAGGAATTCACGAAGAAATTCTTTAGACTACTGGCTCTTGAAGAGTAGAGTTGCCATAAAAATTCTGAAGCTTGGGATTTTTCGACATTGGAGTCGCTAGGTGAATGATTTCAGCCTTCCGATGTCCGATCGTTGTCCATCATCAATAATCAGATCTAAACTTGATACATTTTTGCTAAGGAACATAAAACTACATTCCCCAGTATGGTCACCACTATGTTATGGCCTAAATCTACCTCAGGCTGAGAAAGGCAGGTCTAGGGTAACATCAAACCACGCTTAACCTGGTAGCTAGCCCTACCAGGTCGAGAGAGGGCTCTCTCCTTGTCAATATCAATGAAAATATGTCAAGTAAGGCTTGAGATGACTAATATAAATACTAATTTTAGGCTCGGTATGCTTGCTCAGAGGAATTTGTTTGATTTTAATGGTTGGTTTCTGGATCAGATGGGGAAGGCAGCTTTGGGTTCGGGAAATCAACACAGATTTGCAGAGGTTTATGTGGGGCGAAGTAGGCAAGTGTTTTAGCATTTTGAAATGAGTGTAATGGTGAGTCTAAAGACTGGTGAGGAGCTGGAGAGGGCATGCAAGTGTCATGAGTACTCTTCAAATAATAGAAAACATGTAAAACTAAACAAACCCCAAGGTAGAGCACTGAAACACCAACGAATTCCACCTTCTAAAATTGATTCATTTAGCTATGCAGAAAGAGAGAGATAATGGCACACATAAACATAAGATCAAATGAATTACAGAAAGAAAACAATGCTAATTCACGTTACCACAAGAATCCCACAAAATGCAGCAAAACCCTGGTTTATTTCCTTGCCAAAACTGCAGAAATGATGTACAAAGTAGCTCAATGCATCCACAAGAGTCCAACCTTGACAAGTGACTAAGAAAGTACAAGATATAGGCCTCAAACCACCCATGCTAGCCATCAGGGTTCGAATCCATGTGTCTAGGCGTTGTTTCAACAAGATCAAAACTAAGAACTGAAAAAATAGGTAGCGGAACAACTTGCCTCTAAAACTATGGAGACTGATTCATTCAGTTCAAAACCACCTAAAACTGATGTATCTACCCCCTTAAGTTAATATTAAATATTTTTACATCAAATAACATAAATTTACATAAATTTATATCATGAATTTGACCATGAGAGAGAAAAAGTCAAACAGAGAGAAAACTAGGCGAAAATTTGAGTTTTTTGAGCAAAATTGACAAAATTGTGCCTGATGCGTAGCGCCTTTTCCAAGTTGAGTTTGAAGGCCTTCCCCTTCACCAGATTTTCTTCTAGATAGCTTGTTGGAAAGGTCTATCTGTCTAATTTATAGGCCAAGTGGAATTTTTGAATTTGGTGTCCATTTGCCCCTCAAAATATCAGTTCTCCCAAGCCTGCTTCGTGTGGGTCTAAAAAGTGGTAGAGAGGGCAATTTTGAGGTGTTTTTTGCCCTTTAGGTGACCCAAAACTCCTCCAAAATTCATGAAATTTTCTGGGTTTTTATATTTTTTCATGAGGAATCTAAAAATTTAAGCCATTCCTCAAAATTCCTTACCCTCTCAATGCGCAGCGCTAGTGGCGCTGTGCATCAGAGGTAATTTCCTGTGTTTTGCAATTAAAAATTTGAAAATGACAAAAAGTTCTCCAAAATTCTTCAAAACTGGTAAGAGGCAAACTTATCAGTTGCTTTTCTAGGTGAAGGAAGCTTCAACCAAGATTCTAAGTTTATCTTACTCCTTTTTGGCTTTTAAGGCTCTCCCTAGCTTGGCTTTTAGGCTTCTTATTCTTGTCTTACAAATTTTGTTCCGGGTCAAATAGTGGTAAGCCATGTGGCGCAACATTTTCTTCTCCTTATTAGCCTTGTCCAGCAGCTTCTCAAGGTAGATATTCACTCTTTCCAACCATGATTCTTAGTCAGTCTCTATTTCTTGCTCAGTGAAGTCAGCTTGATTTTCCTTCTTTTTGCCAATTGCCGGTTTTCCCTTATGGTTCGCAGCTCCATGATTGTTTGTTTGTCCTCCAACTGCTTGTTCTATTGCTCAAGATAGTTGATGACCCATTTAGCCCTCTCAAGGTCAATAGATAAGGCTTGGATCTGAGCTTCTTTCTCCTTGATAATCACATCCTTGAGCTTTGAGCTTTGGGAGCCCAAATCAGTGTCCTCTTCCTCAACCAAAATGAAATCCCTGTCTTGGCCTTCAGAAGGCCCTTCATCATGAAATGGTTGCTTTCCTCTATCCAGTACCTATTCTGCTGTAGAAGAAGGAAAAGCCCCTTTCACCCCAGGTGAAGATAACATTTGCCTGTTGTCTAGTGAAGAGAACAAGACCCCTTCCACCCCTGGTGGAGATAATACTCATTTGGCAACTGCAAAAAATCTTCTTGTCCCCCTTTCATAAGTTATAAACACAGGAATGTGAGCCTCTTAAGTTTTGCTTTCATGCTCTCTTTGTTTCCCTGAAGGTCTAGCTTCCTCTTGAGGTTCTGCAAACATTTGAGGCCCCTTGGAAATCTCATGGGCAATGAAGGTTTCCCATGGCACTCCCAACTGAGTGAGCTGATGCACAACAATAATCTTGATGAAAACAAAGTGATAAATGCTATTAATCTGCTGTGGGTATGGTTTCCTCTTTGCAAGCACAGTCATCCTCTTTATGTTTTTACAAATGAAGTATGGTATGCTCATCATTCTAACCCTGGTAGAATGCATAAGCAATATGATATGATAGGCATAGAGTTTGGAGAACCTTCCCTCACATGTGAAGTATTTAATGATAAGTTTCATTAATGGCACATATCGATCCTCCAAAAACTTGAAAGGAAACACCCTGCCCAATTGACTATGATATTTGGCTTTAATGTAGGGTTCATAGTTCTGTTTGCTGATTTTCTGTCTCTTGTTCCATCTTCCCCACACATTTGGCATCCTAGTTGCTTATGCAATAATGGCTGGTGAAAGAGTGAAATTGATGCCAACAAGCTGTACCATATTGTCCTCCATGTTGATGACAAATTGCCTAGCCAATTCATGATGATACTTAACCCTCTCAACTAGCTCACAAAACTCAAATCAAAATTGGTATCTAAAACAAGTGGTGGCAAGAGGACAAGCAAGAAGTTAAGCAATGCTAATAGGCTCCTCCCTGATTATTTTCCCACCCTTGTGAGGTCTCCTAGGCTGTACATTTCCATCTCCTGAACTGTCACTTTGTGTTTCTTCCTCATAGCTTGAGTCGCTGTTTCTTGCCATAGTGTTTGTTTTAGGAAAATGATGAGATGAAGGTATGATGAAAATGGTGATGAAAGAGGACAATGGTGATGAGTATGAAGAGATTTACTCTTGGGAAATGAAGTCGGGGAGTGAAGGGAATGGTTTTGTGAAATTAGGGTTTAGTGAGGGATTTAGGGTTTGATGAGGGAAATAGTTTCTTTAGGGGAGTGGGATATGGGAAAATGGGATAAATGTAGTGTATTAGGGTAATAAAAGGGTGAAAAGGTGTTTGATGATGTTTTTGTGAAGATGGGATGAAAATTGCACAATAGAATGGCAAACAATGAAGAAAAACTAGGGTTTCATTTTCCACATGCAAGATTTATGAAAAACACCAATGTGACCTCAAATTCAACCTTAAGAAGATGGTTACTTACTTGTAGAAGGAAAATATAGCAAATTTGAGGGTTATGGTATGATTTGGGATGATTTAGAAAAAACTAGACTAATGCATAGCGCACTGGGCCCAATGCGTAGCACCCTCCTAATGCGCAGCGCCAGTTCAAAATTGCACTGCAGTTCTGCCTCTGATGCACAATGCCTTCTTGATGCGCAGTGCCAGGCCAGTTTGCCTTGAAAAAAAGGGTTTTTGTCTCCTTGGCTCCCAAATCACGATTTTTGCTCTCCAAGAGTAAATTTGCACAATGAAATGATAAAGAGAGCCTCCTTCACTATAAATATGAATGACTTTAATTTTTACTCATCTCAAACCCACTTTTCTAATGTTAAAGTCACTTTTGGCCTTGAGCTCTGCTTTTCCATTGAAATTGACTTTTCTTAATCATTTAACAAACTGACGCATTGATGCTTGTGTTTTTGCTTGCAGTGGCTGGATTTGGCAAGGTGACCAAGGGTAGCAGCTCTGAACTTATTACATATAGAAAAATTAAAATTACATAAAATTTTATACATAGAAAATAAAACTTTGTTTTACCTCAAAACAGGGTTTTGAGGAAAAAACATTTATTGAGCATATAATCATTGAAATTTTGATTTTGTGAACTTATTAGACATCCTCATGTGCCTGCTGACCCTTATTGAGCTTTCTACTGACCATGGTGACAAACCCTAGACCTAATGAGACCTAAAACCCCAAAAATGATTTTTGCAAATGTAATGACAAAACGTGGCTGTAAATGACCTGAACTTGTGAAAATAGGCGAGCAAGTAGATGTCATGAAGGAAATTGATAATGAACGATTACCATCAGTTGATCCATGACCTCATGGAATGGAGCTGATTGGATGGGACACCTACTATGCATGCAAAAAGAGAAATTTGATCACTAATGGAGGAATGAAGATACCAACACTAACAAAATGAAGAATGTCAGAACAGCCTCAACATATTGAAAGATATGGTAGTTGCACCTACACTAGTGTTCCTTGATTGGAATAAGGAATTCCATGTCCATGTGGTTGCCTCTTGTATGGATTTGGGAGTTGTACTAGCACAACCTGCTGCAGGAGAGAATGATCATCCTATATCTTTTGAAAGTAGGAAGTTATCTAAAGTGGAAAAGAATCACACCACTATAGAAAGGGAAGGACTTGCCATGGTATATGCATTGCAAAAGTTTAGACACTATTTGTTGGGATCACTCTTTAAAATGTTTACAGATCATTCTGCACTGAAGTATTTGGTTAATAAGCTTGTCTTAGGAGGAAATATTTGCAAATGTTATTGTTATTCTAGGAATATGAATTTTAGGTCATTATTAAACCAAGGAGACTGAATGCAGGACCTGGCCATCTGTCAAGAATAGAAATAGGGGAAGAACCAACCAGTATAGAGGAAAATATCTGTGATGCGTAGTTATTTGCAATTAGAATTGCAGATGACCATTTCACATATATCATTCACCTTTTGACCACATGAATGGCTCCTTCAGAGTATACTACACAACAAAAGAAAGAATTATTGGTTAAGGAAGCTGACTTTTCTGTAATAGCAGGACACTTATATAATATGGGACCAGATGAGATACTGCACAAATATGTTCCTGAACATGAAAGACAAATGATTCTAGCACAAGCTCATGGGGGTGCAACTGGTGGACACTATGTAGGAAAATCTATTGTGCATAAGATTTTGAGAGCAGGATTGTGGTGGCCTACACTACATAAAGATGCAATGAAGAGATGAGATGCCATTGGTACCACAAGTTACATTGCAGGCCTTTGATAAGTGGGCCACTGATTTCATTGCACCCATCAACCCACCTAGAAAGAGGACTAGTGCGAGGTACATAATTACAACGACTGATTACTTGACAATATGGGATGAGGCACAACCAGTAAGGGAGTGCAGCACAAAGACTGCTGTGAAGTTTATTTTTGAGTATATATTGTCTAGATTTGGATGCCCGAAGATTTTGAAGAGTGACCAAGGTTCACAGTTCCTAAATAAGACTATTGAAGCATTGACTGAGGAGTTCCAAGTTTATCATCAAAAAAGTACCCCTTATCAACCTCAGGCTAATGGAATAGTAGAAGCATTTAATAAGATTTTGGAGAATGCACTTACTAAGGTATGCAATGTGAATAAAGATGATCAGGACCTTAGAATTCCAGTATTTTTATGGCCTTATAGGACCACATGTAAAAAGTTGACAGGTCAGAGACCCTTTAGGTTAGTTTATGGGAAATAAGCTATGATGCCTATGGAGTACTTCGTGCCTAGCTTGAGAATTGCAGCTTTTACAGATATGGCAGACCCTGATATAATGGAGGAAAGAACATTACAGTTTCTTTCTTTGGAGGAAGACATATTTATAGCAGGTTTTAATTAGCAGGTACATAAAACAAGAGAAAAGGCCTGGCATGAAAGACATATTAAGCAGAGGAAGTTCCAGGTAGGATATCTTGTTCTACTTTATGACAGTAAGTTTGTAAAATTTCCAGGAAAATTTAAGATGCATTGGTTGGGCCCATACATTATCAAGCATATTACTGATGGAGGCGTAGTTCAATTAGCAAAGTTAAATGGAGAATTGGTTCAAGGAAGAGTAAATGGCAGCAAATTGAAGTTGTATAGGGAAAACCCTGCCCCTATAGCTTTGCTCTGAAGAAGAAAGGAGAAAATTCTTAGTGCCACCCGCAGTTGAAAGTAGGCACTGGACTATAAACTACATTGCAGAGAGAGATTTGACGTATGACGTTACTTCGCTACAGTATGGATTATGTTGAAGTTCATAGGAGCCTCGACATAAGAGGGGTTGCTCACTACAATTGGGATGGGTCAAATTTCGCCAGAAAACTATGACCGTTAAAAAGGAAAGTTGCTTTTAAAATACGCAGAAAGTTGCATTTATGAGGAAAGATTGACCTAATTTAGTGATAGATATGCAATTAATGAACTGTAGCGATAATTGGGGAAATGAGGAAAGAAAATAAACATTCAGTTATACATTGACCAAGAAAAGCTCATAACTAACTGGAAAACTAAATTCAAACACACAAATAACAACACAGGATTTACGTGGTAAAACCTTGATAGGGTGTCAAGGAAACATCCACGGGGCAAGGAATTGGAATCTCTATTCAATCAATAATGATTCTCCATGATTACATTTCTCCGGCATTCACTAGTTTTATACAAGCTTCCTCCGTTACATAACTGTTGTTTCGGTATAAAACTAACTAGTAGTAACTAATACAATTATTACTCATATTTACATAATTCGTTGTCAAACTTCCAACAAACTCCACCTTGACAAAAATTTTCCTAATCCCTTGCCCATGCCCATTCATCATATTTTCTACAAGCTAAGACAAGCTAAACACCATCGCAACTTCTCTACTATAACTGGCTTTGTGAATATGTTTGCACAATTCTCTCACATATGGACCTTTTGAAGAGCTACTTTTCCGCCATCGATCACATGTCTCAAAAAATGATACCTTACATCAATGTGCTTGGTTCTGCTGTGATAAGCAGGATTTGTAGCCAAGTGAATAACACTTTGACTATCAAAAGTACATTCACTTTCTCCTGCGTCCTTCCAATCTCATCAAGAAATTTTTTTAACCAGATTGCTTCTTTACTGGCATCTGAAGCAGTTATATATTTTGCTTCGGTAGTGGACAATGCAACTGTTTCTTGAAGCTTTGACATCCAACTAATTTCTCCACCTGCAAGAGTAAAGAGATTACCTGTAGTAGATCTTCTTTTGTCCAAATCACCTACATAATCAGCATCTACATATCTGCAGACTGATCCTTCACTACCACTAAAGATGATGCAATGGTCACTTGTGCCTCTTAGATATCGAAGCACCCATTTCACCACTCACCAATGTTCTTCACCTGGATTTTTCATGAACTTGCTGACAACTCCAACTGCATGTGAAATGTCAGGTCTTGTAGATACCATCGCATACATTAAGTTGCCTACAACATTTTCATATGGTACATGAGACATATACTTCTTTTCTTCATTAGATCTAGGACTCAAAACCAAAGAAAGCTTAAAATGGGAAGCTAGTGGAACATTAAAAGGTTTCACATTGTTCATAGAGAACTTTTCAAGTACTTTCTCCACATACTTATGCTGTGATAACCAAAGCTTACCATTTTTCCTGTCTCTGTGTATCTCCATGCCCAAGATACGTTTTGCTGCTCTAAGATCCTTCATATCAAACATCTTAGAGAGTTGAGCCTTTAACCTGTTGATCTCTTCCATATGTTTTCTCGCAATAAGCATATCGTCAACATACAAAGCTAAGATAATGAATATGCCATTGAAACTTTTGAAGTATACACAATGATCATACTCACTTCTTATAAAGTTTTGGCTCACCATGAAGGAATCAGACCTCTTGTACAATTGTCTAGGAGACTGTATCAGACCATATAATGATTTCTTGAGTTTGCAAACTAATCTTCTACTACAACCTTGTACAAAACCTTCTGGTTGTTCCATATATATCCCTTCATTCAAATCACCATGTAGAAAAGTTGTTTTAACATCTAACTGTTCTAACTCAAGATTAAGTAACGGAGTTAGTGCCAACACAGTACGAATAGAAACAAGTTTTACAACTGGAGAAAAAGTGTCATGAAAGTCTATACCTTGAACCTGAGAATACCCTTTTGCTACCAATCTTGCCTTATACCTTTCGATACTTCCATCAACTTTCTGTTTCAATTTGAAGACCCACTTGCATCCAACAACACTTCTCCCTTCAGGAAGCTCTACATGATCCTAGGTATTATTCTTGGCTAAGGAATCCATTTCTTCTTCCATAGTTGTTTTCCATTTTTCAATATCTGTATCATCTACTACTTCCTGATAACAAGAAGGTTCCCCATCTTCAGTAATCAAAGAAAAAGATGAAGCAGAATCTTTATACCTTTTGGGAGTTTTCCTTTCCCTTGTAGATCTTCTGAGAGCGACTGGTTGCTAAACTGGTTCAGAAACTTGAACTCGTTCAGAAGCTTCAACGACTTCCTTTGTGTCTTCAATACCTTTTTATCTAGAAGTCTCTCCTTCCTTTTGACTGTCACCGAAAGGTCTAGCCTCCAACTGAACTCGTTGATTAGACGATACCTGTGCCTATTCAATTCTTTCAACATTTGATTTTAAAAGAGAAGATTCATCAAATGTTACATCTCTACTAATGACTATCTTTTGCATTGTAGGACCCCACAACCTATATCCTTTCACTGCATAGTCATACCCAACAAAGACATAGCATTATGATTTTGGATCTAATCTTGAATGCTGATTTTTAGGAATAAGAGAATAAGCATCACAGCCAAATATCCTCAAATGTGAATAATCACAAGACTGACCTGTCCAAACTTCTTTAGGAGTTTTACAATTAATTGCTTCTGAAGGTGATCTATTAACTAAATAACAAGTAGTAGATATTGCTTCTGCCCACAACTCCTTTTGCAAGTTAGCATTGTTGATCATTCTTTTGGCTCTTTCCATAAGAGTCCGATTCATATGCTCAGCAACACCATTTTGCTGAGGAGTATAAACAACAGTTTTGTGTCTAATAATTCCCTCATCCTTATAGTATTGTTCAAATTCAATTGAAGTGAACTCACCACCATTGTCAGTTCTTAAACATTTAATAGATTTTCATGTTCTTTTATCTACCATTGCTTTAAATTGTTTAAAGAAATTAAATACATCAACTTTCTTTTTTAGCATAAAGACACAAAATTTACGGGAGAAATCATCAATAAACGTTAAAAAATATAGAGCACCTCCATATGATACAACAGGGGATGGTCCCCACAAATCAAAATGAATATAGTCTAAAATATCTTTACTATTATGATTTCCAACTTTAAACCTTTGTTTACACTATTTTCCATACACACAATGTTTACAGAAATCTAACTTCAAGGATTTCAGATAGGGAATTGATTTATGTTTCATCAGTATCTGAAGACCTTTCTCGCTCATATGACCTAATCGTTGATGCCATAGATGACTACCTGCTTCTTCCTTTTCTGACGCAACCATTGCTTCACTGACCTGAGTACTTCCTTTTAACCTGTAAAGATTTCCGACCTTTTCTTCTTTCATAACCACTAGGGCTCCTTTAAAGACTTTCAGCACGCCATTCTGACCTGTAAACTTATAACCGTCTGAATCCAAAATTCCCAAAGAAATCAATTTTTTTTTCAAATGAGGTACATGTCTAACACTAGTTAATGTTCTAACTATGTTATCATACATCTTAATCCTGATATTTCCCATCCCAATACTCTGACATGACACATTATTACACATAAACACATAACTACCATTTACATTTTCATACGAAGTAAACCAATTTCTGTGTGGACACATGTGATGAGAAGCACCAGAGTCTAATAGCCAACTTTCTAAACCCTGAGAGACATTACATTCAGGTGAAGTTTCATCTATCATACATAATTCTTCAGCAGATAAAACTTTGTCTATCATACCCGAATTGACCTGATTCACTTCCTTCTTCGGGTTATCAGATTATTTTCGTTTCCAACAGTCTTTCTTCAAGTGTCCAATTTTATTGCAGTGCCAACATTTTTCCTTACACTTCTTTCCCTTCGATTTAGATTTGGAAGACCCCCTTGGTTTTTCTTCTCTTTCCTTTGAGCATCCTCTAGCTACCATGGCTTCTGATGCAACTATTTCAGTACTGGATTTCCTTCTTACTTCTTCAAACAAGAGAGCTCCCACGACTGATTCAAACTTCAAAAAATCAGCAGTGCTCAAGCCGATTGAAGTTACGAAGTGATCCCATGATTTGAGCAGAGAACACAACAAGGTTATGGCTTTATCTTCTTCCTGTTTAATTTCCATAAATGTTAATTGGCATATAAGTGTATTAAAAAAATTCAAATGTTCTGCAACTTTTGAACCTTCTTTCATTCAAAGACTGTACAACTGTCTTTTCAGATAAATTCTATTGGTTAATGACTTTTTCATATAGAGTTTTTCCAATTTTTCCCACAATCCTGAAGATGTACTCTCTTCAACAATGTTGAAGAGAACCTCATCCGCCAGGCATAACCTGATGGTACTGAGAGATCAGGCATCCAAGTCCTCCCAGTCTGAATCAATCATGGTTGCAGGTTTCTTAGTTTTCCCATCCAATGCCTTGTGCAACCCTTGTTGCACAAGTAGATCCTTAACCTTCAGTTTCCAAAGAGAAAAATTTCTCTTGCCGGTGAATTTCTCCCAAAATTTAACAAAAAAAAAGTTACCCGGATCCACAAGCCAGGCCTCTGGTAGCACACATGCTCCTCCAGCGAAGCAGTGTTGCCCTTCACATAGGGTAGCCTTCATATGCTCCTTCACATGTAGGTGGCCAACACACTGAGAATGGGCCTCTTTATAGCCACAAAGGGCTACCTTCACACACAGGTCCAGCACGTTCTAGTTTCCTCGCTCTGGTCAACACAGGTCCAGAGAGCAGAAAGACCACCACACAGAGAGCAAACGGCTCTGGCAGTGCAAAACTGAGGTTTAGGAAGCAAGGTTTAGGCATCAAATGCTTATGCCGTTCCCCGTTCCTCCTCCTTCCTTGACCAACCAACACGAGGGCACTTCGATTCTACTCGACGGGGTAGTGAGTAGCTTCCAAGCTTCTGGACAACAGCAGGCAGAACAAAGATCACGCCTCTTCACGCAGAGAGTATAGGCCACTTCGGTGTTGGCCTCTTCATGTAGAGAATATAGGCCACTTCGGTGTTGGCCTCTTCATGCACAGAATATAGGCCGCTTCGATGTTGGCCTCTTCACGTAGAGAATACAAACTCTGGAAAATTCAGCAATGTTGAACTCTTCTTTGCACCAGCACTCGGCCTACAACGGGGTCTGGCCTCACTATGGGCTTCACCTCTGCACCACAGAGGTAGGCAGTTATCTCTACACCAAAACACTGCAGCACTGCACCGGCCTCCTTGTCGATCACACCAAGGGTCTTCACCTCTGCACCAACACCAAGGGTCTTCACCTCTCCAGAGTCACGAGTCCCGCACACTACGTTCAACCCTATACCTCTGGATTTTACAAAGTGCTTTCCAAGACCTCCAAAAAAAAATGATCACGTAGGATTCAACTCAACGCGTTGGCTCTGATTTATACATTGACCAAGAAAAGCTCATAACTAATTAGAAAACTGAATTCAAACACACAAATGACAACACAGGATTTACGTGGTAAAACCTTGACAGGGTGTCAAGGAAACATCCATGGGGCAAGGGATTGGAATCTCTATTTAATCAATAATGATTCTCCATGATTACATTTCTTGGGCATTCACTAGTTTTATACAAGCCTCCTCCGTTACATAACTATTGTTTCGGTATAAAACTAACTAGTAGTAACTAATACAATTATTACTCATATTTACATAATTCATTGTCAAACTTCCAACATGAACACAATTTGAGTTAATGATGGGGTGAGAAATTTAGATATGTTATAAAAAGTTGCATCCCGCCCAAATTTGACACTTTGTTGAATTGATAATTCGAATATTTCCATTGTGAATAAGTTGCAGAGATTGTCACATGAATATCCTGTTGACTGAAGAATTTATTCATATATTTAATGAGAAGGGCTTAGCCGGAGTCATGGAAGCAACATCTAAAGCAACATCAGCTGATATTCCCACAACAACATCACCCGCAATAGCATCATCATGCACACAATGAAGATACCCACAAAAGAAAATGACCAAAGAACAAAGAATGAAGAACAAATAGGACAAGAGACCTATTGAACAACCTGAACATGTGAGAGATAATGAGGAAGAGGCAGAGCAAGTGGAAATGGAAACATATGGCACAACGTTTCCATCGCCTCTCCCATCGTATATTCCACCAAGAAAACTAAATGAAAAGCCAGTAAAAGAGTGGAAGGATGTGAAGTATGGCACTTGCACACCTTTATTGTTGGAGTCAGTGTCATTTACTAGAGAAACCCTTGGGAGGATTCCATAGCTAAAGTTCATGGACAATGATTTTAATGATAGGAATAAATATCCATAGTTCGCACTAGACAAATATTTAAAACAATTACACTACCCTGAGAATGGTGTGACGAGGTTAGAACCACAATAGTGGGTGGCTGGATTGGCGTGGTCGGGGTTGATGAACATGTTGAATGTGTTGTACTTTGGAAGAATTACAGGGAGCATGACTTGTGTAAGGGAATTGCTCGTGTTGGTGCATGATGAATGCCTATGGATGGGGAAGAGGATCCTTATCGAACCAATGCTAATATGGAGAATCACAAGACTGCTGTATCAAGGGCGGAATCCCGTAGAAGAATTTTCTGGGAAAGATCAGGACAGAGTAATAGTCGAAAACATGAAGAAAAAATTCGGATTGACAAAAGGAAAGTGAGGTTATGATATCAACTCAAATAGTGACTAGGGAGTTTGCTTCGCAGTACACATACTGGCTGGAAAAATCATGAGGAATTGATGAGCTAATGAAGTCCCTAAATCGGTGGTTTCATTAGCTACACAGTGCACTAATGGGGTTCAATACAACTGGGCCACATATCTATGCGAAGAGTTTCTGGAAGAGTGCTGCGAGGCTTGATACTGCATTTCATTACGCATGCTTAATTTTGATAATTTCTATGCTTGCATGGTTAATTTTGATGCTTGCATGGAGAGAGCCGGAAGATTCACAGTTCCCATCGGTACCTTTAGATGTTTGTGAAGTCGTGTGGTATGCCTCATTGTGGTATACCACTAAATCGACACGAGAACAGAAGAACCAAATGTTTTTTTTTTTATACCATATGGACTTACACATGTTGGTGAACCAACACCCTTGCCTTTCACCGAGCCTATACCAGAAAGATAACAATGTCGCGAAGTTTAAGGTTGACTTCCATATAATTTACATACAGGCTTGTAGGTGTACAATGAAGAAATGGCATACCCTACCATATTTAGTGATAGAAGATGATCTCCTAGCTCAAATACAACAGTGGCCCGCGAAATGGATGAATGCATTAGAGACACAAGTAGAGGATAGTTCGACAGAGGAGGACACAATGCAACACAAGGCAGCTAGTGGAAGGATAAGTATGAGCACAAGTCAGACGAAGAGGAGCAACATGACTAGGGTCACCAGGTTCCTCCTGAAGGTGATGAGAAAAACAAAGAGTCCAAAAAAATAGAGATAGACCTAGCTGTTGCAAAGAAGAGGAAGGCAAGAGCCGATGCTGCCACAAGAACCAAAAGGAAACAAAAGGAACATAAGACAAAGGACATAACACCAATTGTCTTCACTGAGGGGGACTTAGATCAGATTGGAGTTAAAATTCAGGAAGTAACAACAAAATCATGGAACAAGTTAGATCATTGCTATGCCACACTTCTAACAGGCGTCGAAGAGCGCATTGCAAAATTGAAGATTTTGGCATAGATGGTCAGAAAACTAGTGCAGGTAGAGGAAAATATTGTAGGGGAAAGACCAATAAAGCTTACACTTGTAGCACAAATAGCATCGATACCTATCGAAGCCCCAAATTTTGAGTCCACTGAGGTACAACAACAACTAAAGAGTGGAGGTGTGTAAATATAAACATTGTAGCAGTGCCACTTGAAATATTACACAAGCTGCATCAAGGGATCATAGATGAGCGAAGTAGTGTGGAAAACTCATGTCAAAGTTAAATATTCAGGTAGAGAGAGAGAGAGCTTCACTATAGCAGAAGATCGACCACGTGATCTAGGAGAAGGATCAGGTGTTCAACAAGAACAGAAGCTCAAGGAAGTCATCGAAGTAACATGCCGGGAGATTCTGGACATTGAGGTCCGAGAAGAGGAACCCGTGGAGGACAAGGTCGCAAAGTTCGGTCTTGCATTAAATATATATAAGGATAAGATCATTGAAGTACAATTTTCATATGAGATGAAGATCAGTGAGCTGTAGATGAAGCTACAACCAACCACACCACAGGGAGTGCGAGAGAAGACGGAGATTTACTTGAAGGTTGCAATGGCCGACATCTCCACAATAGTGGTAGATTGTGGGAAATTGTTGGATGAGAGCTTACATATTTGGAATTTGCTTTAGGAAGATCCAAATGTAAAAAAAATTCAAGAAGCATTCAACAGAAGTAGCGACAACTGGAAGAGATTCGAGAAACTACGAAGACCTTACCAATCTCGCAGAGGCTCGCCAGGATAAATGAGGGAAATTCCCTCCAGAAGAAGATAGATGAGATGAGGAAGGAAGAACAGGTTTTGACAAAGAGAAATCAGCCATGGCAGGATGAGGCTCTCCAGCTGTCCCAAGCAGTGGATGAGAAGCTTCAAGAGCTTCGACACAGAGGGATAACAATGATGAAAAATGCTACTGAACGCGTGACAGAGGCACTGCTGGAGGAAGTGCATAACAAAGAGAAGTAAGTAACAAACATTTTGCAACAGTTCAACAATGCCTACAACAACGTTGTATTGAATATCAGAGGCAAATCAGCAGAGTGACTTGGGAGAAGTCACATGTGAGCGTTGGGGGCCTATTGGGTGCAACAC
Source organism: Pinus taeda (assembly GCA_000404065.3). Classification (NCBI taxonomy): domain Eukaryota; kingdom Viridiplantae; phylum Streptophyta; class Pinopsida; order Pinales; family Pinaceae; genus Pinus; species Pinus taeda. The sequence goes on along the minus strand of APFE030696990.1, from coordinate 11,340 downwards.
AACTTGGCCGAGATTTTGGCAAAGACTCCACTTTTTGTGGGGCAGAGTGCACAACAGAGTGTGAAGTGGAACATGTATAGGAGCATCGAAGTGTGAAGTGGATCACGCAGTGGAGCACATGGAATATACCATGCGGGGTAAGGGATTCAACCTGGGTCAAATCCCCTCCTTTTTGTAAATGCACGTGATTTTTGTAAGGGGATCAATGGGTTTGGGACCATAGTTTCTTGTTTCAGGGAGTTTATGGTATTTGGACCATGGTATTTTGATTATGTAACCTTTTGATGTAATAATATATATAGGGTGAAATAATAAGAAGAGAATCATCTATCTTTGGATCCAGATCAATGTTATGGTTTTATTATTGTGATTTGTACTTTGGAAGAGAATGAAAGGATCTGCAGCTGAGTGTGCAAAGGCCCGAGTCTACAACTGAGTGCGCAGACATCCTGTAGCTTAATGCGTAGGACAAGAACTGTTTGTTGTTTAAAGATTCATTATATTAGCAACAGTTCTTGTGGACATAGCCCTACACTGGGGTGAGCCATGGTAAATTGGTGTTTCATGTGTATATTTTCTTATTATCTATTGTAGAGTAGCAATTATTACAGTTTCAATCTATTTCAACATAGTGATGGTTTATGGGTTTATATGGCATGTTTACTTGTTTAATCTAATGCAGCGAAGTGACTTATGAATGTTAAGAATAAGAAAATATAATAATACCACATCCCCTAATCCTTCAAGGCTGCAGAACCCTAGTTCTGTATCCTCCCATAGTCACTTCGGGTGAGACTACGATATGCTTGCAGGTCGTTGCCGAAAGGGCCAGTGATTGAGGGTTTTGTTGGTGCGCAGTATAGATCGAACTTGGGTCAACCCAAACCAAGCTAACACCTCCTGCTAGCTAGCCACTCCATATCCCTTAATCATCCTTGCTAGAGATGGGACTAGTTGTCCATCTCAAGGATCCTTTAGCTCTCCCAATCACAAGTTCACTTTTCGAGACAATAGCTAGTTGCCAATCGAATCTTCTGCTGCTTTGCTCATTGGAAAGACGACCATTCCTTAGAACCCCAGCCCCTTTGGCTACTATATAAGGGGGGAATTTACAGACGAGGGCCCTTTTGGAACCAGGAACAATGATGAAGTGAGTCCCAACAACAAGAAGTTAGTTCCCACAAGCTCATGCAAAAAAAGGCAAGGATGGATAGGTTCACCTTGTTGTTTCTCTTTCTTCAGTCTTTTACTACTTTCCCAATGGACCATGTATGGAAAACCAAAGCTGCAATCCTCTATGTAGATGAATTTTGTATTCTATATTTGTTTTGTTTCTCTTGGAAAATGAACTAGTTCCAAACCTTTTTAACTACCAAAGGACCATCTGGTTTCCCCTTTTTGGGGTAGATGGTCCCCTCTAAGGTCTTCCCATTCTGATCTATGGACCATGAATCTACATGCATTTTTTCCTGTAACTTATGTACAATACTTTTGTTAATATAAATTAGTTCCTTTTTCCCACAAAAGGAAAAACACAATCCCCTACCCAACTTTCCTTTCACAACATGCATTGAGTTAGAATTAAGTTCCTAACCAAAATTTGGAATTGTGTGAGTGGATAACATTAAAATATATACATCTAGGATCTACTTTAAATGTATGTTAAGAGTCGCTATTGTAATTGGCATCATGTGATAATGATTCTATGTGAATTTGTTTTTGTTATCTAAAAGCTAAAACTATGCATCCATAATTAATTAAATAAGCAAAAATAACCTCTCATTAGCATGCCTCCTCTAGTCATGGACCTAGTCATTCTCTAAATCTTTCTAGGACAAGGCCTCTCCGTTTAAGGGTTGGAAATTGCAAACACATCTTCTCTTAGTTGAACAAAATAGCTTGAATATGATACAAGGTGAACCACTCACTAGCTTGAAGAAATTATGTTTTTTTCTTGTTCTAATAAAGTTTAAGATTCCTTGCTTGTTTTCCACTCCTTTCATTGTAAAGCTAAGTCTACTTGTTGCTATGTGACAACTTAAAATACAATCTCTTGAAGAATTAATTTAATGGATTTTTTGTCATTATTGTCCAATAATGGTGTCTCACAAACTCTTCTTTTGATGCGTGTTCAAGGATATATGAATGTCCATAAACACTTTTATGTTTTTATGGCCCTTGTGCCCCTATATTAAGTCCCTAATAAACAATCATTATTAGTTTATTTGTTATATTAGTTGTTGACTTCCACTATACCTTTTAATTTTAATTGTATCATCGGTTTCCTATATATACCAAGGACAATTAGTCTTAGGATCATCAAATGTCATCTTATACATAGCATTCAATGAAAAAAAGGCTTTTCCCTTGACGTGGATTGTAACTATTGGTTTCTTATCATTTCATAATAGTTGGCAGGGTTTTTCTACTTCAAACTAGACATCATGGCATTTCCATCATAACTTTTTTGGGGATGATTCAGACTATGAAATTTTAGGACTATTTAGGAGAGATATAACTTTATAAATATACCATGTGGAAGTTAAGGTTTGTGAATGGTCCTTAAATCACTTTTAAATGAATGATCTATGCATTTTCACTATAATTTTTATCAGACACTTAAAACTATATATTTTTCAGAAATCTTGAAAGATTTATCAAGGTACCTTAAATAAAAATTTTAGAATATGATTTGAAAAATTGGATATGTGGCACACTCTTCAAGTTCTCTCTTGATAAGAGGTAAAAACACAAGTAGTTTTGGAAAAGCTACCATAACTTTCATTTGACACATCAAATTTTGGTCAAGCTTGTGGAACTATAGAGAAGACATATCAAAGTTCTACAAGCTAAACTTTCATATTTAGGAGGGCTCAAACCTCAAAGATTTATCAAAACAAAGGTTAGATATCAAAATAGTCTCCAACTTCATGTTTTAAAGGTATGTAATTTATAGTTGACATAACTTTGGATTAGAAGATCCTTCTTTTAATGACCAAAAATTGTGATAAAGAGGAGTATAACTAATTATTTTCACATGCCTTTGATGAAATATCCAAAAGCTACTACACCAATTAAACCTCTAAGAGAATATGTCCAATACTGGGTAACCAAGTTGGAATTCCAGTTGTCACATATATAAGAATCAATTAAAAGGGATATTGAACAAAACATAGATGAAGATAAGGATGAAATGGATAAGAACATGAAATAGTTGGAACAAAAGATAGATGGAAATAAGGAATATTTTATAAGATTTAAATGGAAGGATCCTTAAAGTTGATAATTCATGTGAAGGAACTCATGAAAATAAGGGTAGTAGTTAAGTTGAACAATTTGCCAATAATAAGAAATTTTTATGTGGATTCAATTCTAGTTTTGGAGCTACTCATGAATATTTTCCTAAAGGAGTGAGCCTTCCCAAGGTTGAATTAAATAACTTTAATGGAAAAAAGGTATTTACTTGGTGCACCAAATAAAACAATATTTTGAATTGCATAATATGATTGATGATGATCAAAGGATTCACATAGAAACTTTCAACTTTGATATTAAACCCTATCAATTGTTTTAATGGGTTGTGGAATCTCCATTATGATCACTATACTTGGGGTTTAATTACAAGAGAGTTGGAAACACAATGTCAAAAATCTTGGGAAGAAGACTACTTTAGTCAATTGACAAGAACCAAATAGTTTGTTGATATTGAAGATTATGATTAAAAAATCTAGGGTTTGGCCACAAAGGTGGATAACATAAGTGATGAACATTTGTTGGAATATTACCTGGATGGATTAAAAGAAGATATTAAAGATGGGATTTTCCTAAAACATCCAAAAAATGTTACGTAAGTTATGAAAATTTCTCATCATATTCAATCCAAATATAAGGCTACACACAAGTTTATCATGGGAGCATACACATGAAACATAGATTGTTTTGGTGTTCATAAGGAAACCCTACTCAACCTACTTTTGAGTATTATAGAAGGATTAAATGGAGGAAATAAGAGAAAAAGGAATATGCTTTGGTTGTAACAACAAATGGTCAAAAGGACATAAATGTCAAGAAAAAACTAATCACCCTGGAAAATAATGATGAAGAGGAAATGGAGGTATCTTCACAAAGAAGTGAGAGGAACTTGTCAACTTAAAAGAGAAGGAAATACAAACAAAAATTATGCACAACATTGATTGATACAATTGTGAGATATTTTTTCATGCATTAGGAGACTTGATAGATTGTTGAACCTTGAAGATCATTGGTTACATTAAGAATCAAAGGGTCATAATCCTTATTGACTTAGGTAGTACCCATAACTTCATTGTTAAAAGATTGGAAAAATACCTCAATTATTTTGTATATCCAGTAAAAAAATTTCAAGTTTTAGTTGCCAATGGAGCGAGTATTTATTGTGTGTGAAAATCCATCAATATTAAGTTGGGTATGGGAGAATATAAATTGGAAATTCCAATGAATGCAATTCTAATTGGAGGTGTAGATGTTGACCTAGATATTCAATGATTGAGAACATTTAGTATAATTTCTACAGACTATAATGGATTATTCATGAAATTTGGAATGCAATGAATTCATTATGTGCTCAAAGGTTAAAAATATATACCTTTTCAATTCATCAACTCTAATAGAATTGAAAAGCTCCAAAGAAAGGGTAGCAACGAAGTTGTTCTTAAATTGTATTCTATGGAAGTTAAGTAGTAAGATGAAAATGTTCTCGAGGAATTAAAATGCACCTTGGAAAATAACTAAAGGGTCTTCCAATAAATTCCCAAAGGAATACCCCCATCTAGAGATCATTAACGTTAAATTGAATTAATACTAGGAAGTGCTCCTAAGAAAATGACCTATAGATATTGTCATAAATAAAAACATGAGATTGAGAAAATGGTATAAGACATGCTAGATTTTGGTGTTATTCAACATAGTAGGAATTATTTTCAACACTAATAGTGATGGTGAGAAGAAAATATAATTACTGGAGGTTGTATCCTAATTATAGAGATATAAAAAAATAATTATTAAGGATAAAGTCCCTATCCCCAATATCGATGAGATATTAGATGAGCTTCATGGAGTAGCTTATTTTACAAAGCTTGATCTTAAATTAGGATAACATCATATTATATTAAGGAAATAAAACATTCCCAAAACATGTTTTACAACACATGAAGGGCACTATGAGTTCTTGGTCATGTCCTTTGGGTTGACTTTCTATTTTTCAAAGCCCTATGAACAAGATTTTTCGACCCCATCTTAGAGAATTTGTGTTGGATTTATTTGATGATATTCTTATCTATAGAAAATGATGGGAAGAGAACATTAAAATGCAGATATAGATATACAAATTCTTGAGAACAATCAATTATCTGTAAAAGATCCTAATGTGCATTTGGGAAACAACAAGTATAGTATTTAGGTCATATTGTTTCAAAGAATGTATTGAGGTGGACCCACAAAAGATCCATGCTATTGCAAAATGGACTATTATTATGAAGATCAAGAATATTATAGGATTTTTAGGACTTATAGGATATTATCATAAATTCGTTCAGAATTATGTGCACATTGTAGGCCCACTCATAACTTTCTTGAATAAAAATAATTTGTATGGATCAATGAGGTTACTTTGGAATTCTCTTTCTTAAAGTATGCAATGCCATCTACACCAATATTGATAGTGCTTGATTTTGGATAAAATTCATAATAGAATGTGATGCATCAAGACAAGGAATTGGAGTAGTGTTAATGCAAGGGGGGATACCACTGGCCTTTTAAAGCAAACAATTCAAGGAAAATATCTGGTGAAATAAACATATGAAAAAGAAATGGAAGTAATTCTACATGTAATAAAAAAATGGTAAAAATATATCATTGAGATACACTATAAAGTCAAGACAAACCATGATAGCATAAAGTACTTTTCGGAGCAAAGATTGTCATTAGAAGAATAAGAAAAATGGGTAGCAAAAATGCAAAGGTTTGATTTTGAAATAATCAACTAGAAGGGTAAGGACGATGTAGTAATGGATGCTAATTATAGAATGGTAGAAGCCTCAATTTTATATTCAATTACATATTCTATTCTAGTATGGTTGGAAGAAGCTTGCCACGAATGGAAAAATTATAATAGCACTAAACACAAAATTTGATGTATAAAGGAAGGAATGGACTCTATTGTAAGGACCTCTTACACCATGTATAATCATAATAATTATATGAGTAAATATATGTAATAAATGGTAAAATTTAAATATATAAGTGATTGGTTGGAGCAAGTACAACCACTCCACCACATCTACTATGTATAAATCTGGATGAAGTTAGAATAAGAAGAAGATTGTAATTCCTTCTTGAAGCTCCTTTATTTTTTGTGTGTAATTACATTTTTTCTTGATGTTTCTATGATCTGGATAGGATCAATATATTTTTTTTCATCCATATCGATGCTTTCAAAGTGGAAGAAGTGGAGGAATCAACTCACAAGACCATTTTTACCAAAGAGACCTAGTTTGGAAAATTGGGGTCTAAAACCTTCCTAGAGCATATTGAGGAATCAAACTGCATTTTTTGGGGGTAAAAATTTGTCGCTTTAGTTTGACACCTTTTCTTGATATTTTACAGGTACATATCTTTCCAACGACGCAAGAATAATGCCAATCAGAGTCCATATGCAAAAGTTATGCCACTCAGAAGCTGACCTTCCTATTTTCAACACCATAGTTCAAGAGGACGCCATGTCAACCTCATTATTCATGGAAAAGGTACTATCCATGTGATTATGATGAATAAGACTCTAGAAGAGTCCATATTGTAACTCTTTTTAACAGTTGAGGTAGTCAAACCTAACCACTAGTAAGCTATCAGGTTGTATTAGAACAATGCCACTAGGAGGAAAATAGGTTCCATTCTTTCAAGTGCATTTGTTCCATAGATGAGAAAAAATATCCGATATGAGGAGGCGATTGAGTATACAAAGAGGATTTGTGTACTATAGTATCCCATGTACCATAGACCATACTTCTTTATAGTCATAACCATTTTCTATTTAGAGAAAGAGAGCAAAGAAACCTCACCTTTCAACTAGGTTTTCTCTGGAAAGTGTTTCCTATGTCATATCTTGTGCGAAATCATGGTTTGTGAGTTTTTACTTCACTTTTCTCTATTTTTTCCATAATTTTAATTTGCATCCATACTCAATTAATAATAATATGCAAATCTAGAAATTTAAAGAAAAATAAAATTCTCATTGTGTAGATTTCAGATTTTTGAATATAGTTTTATTAAATATGTTATGATGAATTGTCGAGGTGAATATAAAATATAATTTACAGATCATACTATTATGTAACTTATTTTTTTTTTTATGCACATGTAATATAGAATTAACATGCGTCACTATTGCCTCCTTGATTTGGCTGGGTGACTACAACAACAAATGAGGGGGTGGGTTGAACTTGCAAGAAGAAATAAGTGACCAGAATTAACCTACAAGAAGATAAAGAATATTCAAATTGAAGATTGGTTCAAAAACATTTCCCAAAAAAGGTAATGTTGCCGTAGAAAATTTTATCACCATTCCTATGTACCTTTATAAATGCTTTGTTTCATTTTTCATATACTTCTGAGGCCTATAAAGGGTTTTGAACATGAAATTCAAAATAAAATAAAATAAGCTTCCATACCAAGGCACGTGAAAGCTGTAAGGAGTTATTATTTCATGTTCTTTCTCCTATATTCAAATTGTTACCAATGGCTTGTTAATTGTAGTGCTATGCTCTATTAAGTATATTTGTAAAATTATGACTTGCGGTGGATTAATTCGATAATGGCTAGTGGGAAGAAGTATTCAATGTTTATGGAGATTCAACGGAGTAAAGATCAAAACCTTAACAAAACTTTACCAAAAAAATTCACCTAATTCTTAATTATCATTACCTTATCATTACCTAATTATGATTAACTCAGAATTGAAAAATCCACCTAATTAATTATCATTTACCTTTGAATCCATTGTGGCTCATGAGGGTTCTCTTAAACTCACCCATAGTTTTCATTATTGATCTATTTTCCTTAAACTTTGAGTTAGATCCACTCCGAATCAAACTTAGTCTAGCATGGATATGCATGTAATTAATGTTAGATGAGATTTTGTAACTGCCCCCAACTAAGATCTATCTAAACTCCAGATCTACTAAGCACTTAGAGGGATCAAATTTGTTTTCACTCTAAAAGATGTTTACATATCGAGAGATTTGATCCCTCTTGGTGTTTGATACATCTAGAATTAAGATGGATCTAGGCTAGTTTAAGTATTAATTATAATTATAATTATAATTTTATTTCATTTATTATTTTAGTTTTATGTAATTTGACCGAGCCAAAATGTTTATAGGACATTACATTCCATTACATTCCATTACAACATCTCTACCATACTTGGCTAAAGAGCGCCTCTCGGCACAATAATTATGGATATGCATATGGTAGATGAGATTTTGTAACTACCATATGCAAAAGGAGATCAAATAAAACACATACAAAAAAATCATGATTGTTATAGTGCTGTTGGTATATTCTAGTAGTTAGCTATTTTTATTTTTGAGCTTTTCACATATTAATTAATTATTTGGAATATATGGTCAGGTCTCCCATGTGAGAGACGGGTCAGGAATATGTAATCCTTACTAAACACCTTAGTATTTCTAATTAATTGAATTTCACCATTAAAATAAGAATATATATATATATATATGTGTGTGTGTGTGTGTGTTATATAAGCACACACACACACACACACACACATATATATATAGATATATATATATATATTATTATGTGTGTGTGTGTGTGTGTGTGTTTATATAACACACACACACACATATATATCGTGTTATATATATATATATATATATATACACACACACACACGTGTGTTATATATATATATTATTATTCTTATTCTTATTTTAAATGGTGAAATTCAATTAATTAGAAATACTAAGGTGTTTAGTAAGGATTACATATTCCTGACTAGTCTCTCACATGGGAGACCTGGGCATATCCAAGCAAAGCGTCTTCTTAATGAGGACATAGAAAGTTGAGAACCCATTGTTACAAAAATATCTAACCCGAGTCTAACACACAGGCCTAACTAGCCACATACATATGACACATCATAAACAAAAACAACTAACATAGACAAAATATCATCAAGCCATAGGGTTTGAGTATGAGCTTGTCATTGGTGGGCCATCTGGAGGACACCTCACATTCAGGGGAATGCCCAAGTGGTACTCTAATCATTCCATTCTATGATCAATAGTGTGAAGGTGATTTTACAAGTGGTCTAGTGAGTGGATAATGTCCAACTGGGATTCATGGCGATCCAAAATCATGCTTTTGAGTAAAAACTTCATTTTCTAGTACATATCCATTGTCTACATGTACTGGTTATCTACCTCTCGTGTGCCTCGTATTTGGCATCCATCTCGTCCATTCCATCCACACCTCAGAATCAGAGAGGCGGGTTTTATGGGACAATGCCTCACCTTTCGCCTTAGTGATCTCTGCTTGAATGTGGTATGGAGTGAATTCTCTATGATGTGAAGTGAACCCTGCTATGCAATGATGCAGATGAGTGTTCCCTCACTGGTAACTCTCCTAAGAATAAGTAGCCCCACGTCACACTCAATCCCTTTGACGCAACATAGCCACCCAACCTACAAATGGTCAATCAATGAAAAATGCCTTTTCCCAAGGGAACCAATACCCAATTTCCAAACTCTCCTCTCACTGCAAGGAAATAAAACCCAACTCCTGTAGCCCCATAAGATAATGGAAATTCTTTTATGTATGGGACAAAACCTCCATAATTCGTTCTTACTCCCCACAAACTCCATGCATATTCCTCCTATCCCGAGTCGAAGCCAAGAAGATATCCACAACAACCCCTGGCAAATAACATAACTACTTAAACACTCCTCTTGCAGAGCCACAACCGTAATACCCTTGTAGCCTACCCATCACTACTCTCATGACAACTTACCAACCCTTAAAACAACACTCCCTTTAGAAAGCTTCTCGAACCACACCACCAAACCACATGGAGTCAACAAACATAGAGACGTTAAGATAGGTTTGGGTAGGGGTAGCTTGTCCAGGTTATCATTTGAAACATCCCACCCCCAACAGTCAACACAATACCAACCTTCATACAGTTCGAGGAGAAGTAATACTAACATAAAGAAATCCCTAGGAAATAAAAAGGAAACATCTATTCAAAAAACTAGTAGGAATTAGAAACAAAGGATGACACCACACCTTTTGTGCCATATAACCAAACCAAATCTAAAATATAATCCAATGAGAGGGGTAAGAAAATACCAAATGCCAAAAGAGGTGCTACTAGACCCTGTCCTTCCTAGTGACCACCCCCAGAACCTTGAAAGTTTCTCAATTTAGATGAAGAAAGCCAACAAACCTTCCTAGTTTCTATGTTGTTAGCAAATTCCACCATGGTGTCAGATTGACATCGGTTTTGAAAAGGAATGCAAAGTGAATTTAGCCTATGCCTCTTTGGTCGTCACCTTCCTGTGAGGTTGGAAAATACCACTTGCTAACCACCAGACAAGCTAATAGCTAGGTTGCTTCAATTTCTGTATTAATTGGACTACGTGCTTTGCCAACCTCTAGCAAAACTAGACTACGCACTCCACTAACCTCTAGCAACTTCACATAAATGTAACTCTTCCCAATCTAACCCCCTATCAATGGAGTCTAGCCCTTGACTCCCTCAAATTGCTTTAGGTTCTCGTGAGTACAACACCATGTTTAAATTCATCTAGCATGTGTTGGATCAGGTGCTCAGCAAACAAATTAAACACATAATTAACACAGCAAAAGATCAAACACATAGAACACAGCTATTAACGTGGTTCACCCAACCAATCTGGGCTACATCCACCAAACATAGGCATCAGGAATATATTAATCAAAATTTTGGAGATTACATCAATGAAATTCTCACACTCTCTCCCAGCTATCTGTATGACAACCTATTTTATAGTAGAGAGAATCTAACTGCTCTCACATCAAATTTAGGATGCATTAATTTGCTCCCAACAACCTGGAGATAATCCAGCAACAGATTTTCTATTGTTGTCACCTACAGAGATTTCTGCCTATTTCAGTTCAAACAGAAAATCTCAACAATCTCCACCTTGACAACAAAACTGGTTTCGTGAACATGTCTGCACAGTTCTCCTTTGTATGCACCTTTTCAAGAGAAACTCCCCTTTCAGTGATAACCTGTCTTACAAA